>LDDX01000160.1:437883-459016 GCA_012184315.1 Arthrobotrys entomopaga
GGAAAAAAAAGGAAAAAACCACCCCCACCAAACACTGCCAATACGATTGTGTGGTGCTATTTTGCATAGGCTGACCGTTTGAATTCGTGACTATTTGTATTTCGATATTTTGAGATCAGTTGAACGGCGATAATGGTGCAAAATCGATGAAAAGAAATATTAATTGAGAGCATTGTTCCCATCGGTGTAAATTTATAAAGCACCAGTGATTTATACAAAGCGCCCGCAGCGCTCCTCATGTTTGCAAGCACAAGTGGAGACAAGCCCTTGAGCCGAGAAGATCTTGCTAACACGTGCAGATTTTTTTGGTCGGAGATGGGATCTGAATTGGTTACATAACTCGGATATTTGACGTTTCAAGCCGCGGCAAGAGGACTATGCCGCGGGACGGTTCGATGGTCCGGTCTTGACATCGACGATATTTATTTGATTGAGTGTTGTATTACAATATAAGCCTGAGCACCTAGATTGGACTAGTATTGGTACTCGCGTGAGTTACTCGTATGATGCATGATGCTATATATCTATATGGATCGATCATTAATTAACGCGATATACTGTCCGACTTGCCTAGCCGTTTTGAGTATTACTTGCATGCATCCCATCTTGTAAGCTGATTGTCCGATGGACGTCGCCGAGACGTCGAATTAGGGACATCATCGATGTTTCTTATCGTGATATATATGTATGTATATATACTAGCTATTAGGAAATGAAATATATTATTTATAACCTTTCTATCCGAGAAAGATATGTTAGCTACTTAAGTAGTATCGTACTATATTCAATATATTCCGGAGAAGAAGGGATAGACCCAGCTTTAATGTTACACGCCACCCCGTCTTTACCCCCCGTAAATGGAGAATGGAAGGATGGATCGTATCGAATCGAATCGCTTGTCCAACTGAATTCGGAATCTGTATGTTGGGCCGGCTCGTGTCTGGGATTCGGGTCGGACAACAGAAAACCAACAGGATGCCCCGACCGGCTCTTTTGTCTATTTTTCTCTCTTTCTTTCTCTCTCCTATTGGAATACCCTTCGGCAGAAAATACCAAACTCTGAGCCAGCGACATTTATCAATCGATCCGTTCGTGTGCATGTTCTGCGTGTGAAGTGAGGTGTGTCTGGTTATCGTCCTTGATATAGCAACCGTTTCGAAGGCTGGTAAAAAAAAAAATACTCAAAGACGACCGTTCATTATCTCCATCAATCCGACTTTTACAATCTGCTCGATTAAGGCCTCGTCATGTATTCGACCGTTCTCATCATAGGCGCTGGCGAGAGCGGCCTGTGCATGGGAGTTCAGCTGAAGACAAAATTCAACCATACTGACTTTGTCATCTACGAGCGACACAGCGATATTGGCGGGACGTGGTATGCGAACACCTACCCGGGTAAGCCCCCAGCCATTTTTGAGAACTCTTACAAAGCTCTCACTCGTCCATTCTCATTTATTTTCAATACAAGCCTTTATATCAATCAATACACGTATTAACACGATAGTCGCGCGCTTCAACTAGGTGTTGCCTGCGATGTGTAAGCAGTTCCTCACAATCTCTCCGTTTACATTCCGCCTTGGCGCGATATCATCTCATTCTTTCCTTCGTATTCTGACCTCCATCGCATATTTCTGATGACAACAGACCCGCGCTATGCTACTCTTACTCATTCGCTACGAACCCCGATTGGTCGACGTTTTATCCGCAAGGTGTGCCATCTTTTATTTTTCTAGGACAGCGGTACTTCGAGACAGGGTTCTCTATCGCAATCGCATCCCGCGATTTAAGTTTCTAGCTGACGTTCCATCCGATCGATTGAATCACTGTCTGATCAGGTCCCGAACTGCACGCGTACTTTACAAAAGTCTGCGATGACTATAAGCTCCGACCGCATATCACCTTCAACACGGAAGTCGAAAGTGCGACATACGATGAACAGCGCCAAATATGGTCCGTTCGGCTGCGACGGCGGCAGGTCGCGGACTGGGAGTTGCACCTCGGTGACAAGAGCAAAAACATCACTACCTGGGGCGAGGCAGGCGATACCTGGACTCACGAGTGCAAGATTTTATTCACCGCCGTTGGAGGCTTGATAGAGCCCGCGGATATCAACTTGAAGGGAATGGAGAGCTTCAAAGGGTCCATATTCCATTCTGCGGTCTGGGATCACAGTGTGGATATCCAAGGAAAGGATGTCGTGCTCGTCGGGAATGGATGTAAGCTACTATTCTTCTTGCAAGCATTGAAAGCGACTGGATTACTGATATACCATCGTGCGATATAGGTTCCGCTGCGCAAATCGTCCCCGTAATCGAGCCAAAAGTCAAGTCTCTGACTCAAGTCATCCGATCTTCTCACTGGCTGCTTCCACGACCTCATTTCCCCGGCGTTAAGCCTGAAAACTATGAAAAATGGTCGCCCACCGTTTTTAAATTCATTCCTGGCTCGCAAACAGTCGCCAGGGCTCTCACATTTCTAAGCATAGAAGCGGCGTGGCTAGCATTCCGAAACGGTCCAACGGGCGATAAGCTAAGGGCGGCGCAGGAGAGAACCAGCATCCAGCACATCAAGGCCAAGGCACCCGAGAAGTACTGGGATTTGTTGATTCCTACATTTCCCATCGGATTCAAGAGAAGAATATACGACGACACATACCTCCCGAGCCTCAAATCTGACAAAGTACTCCTCACCAAAGATGATGTCACCCATGTTTCCGAACATGCCGTTCATACGGCCTCAGGGAAGGAATACAAGGCAGATGTGGTGGTAATGGCAACCGGTTACAAAACAAACGAATGGATCGCTCCTTTAAAGATTGTTGGTCGGAACGGAGAAACAATGTCGGATCATTGGAAAAAGATTGGTGGCCCAGCCGCCTACAACACCACCGCCGTATCAGGATTCCCAAACTGCTTCTTGATTGTCGGACCTAATTCTATCACTGGACACACCAGCGTCATCCTGGCCACCGAGAATATAGTCCGGTATGCACTGCATATCGCTACACCTGTTCTAAAGGGTGACGCTAGTGAGGTCGAGGTCACCAAAGAAGCAGAAGTGAAATACAGCAGCTGGATGCAGGAGACTATGAAGAAGACCGTCTTTAACAATCAGGCATTTAGATCGGTAAGAGTATAAAATATATCTTCGTCAGGAGCGAATGGAGCTAACATGGATGTGCACGATAGTGGTATGTAAGAGAAGATGGCTGGAATTCATCAACTTATCCGTGAGTGCATACCATGTATTTTCCCCTTTGTTCAATGACAGTTACTAATAAGCCGCCCGATCAGACGTTCGCAGGTACATTTTATGTATCGTTCTTATTTCCCGAATTACAAAGACTGGATCATTAAAAAGACCCAGCAAGGAATATGGAAAACGAGGATCAGGAAAATTCTTGCCCTTTTCCTTATATTTGGATTTGGAGTCTCGCACCTTCTTCTCAAAAAGCGCGGGTTGACTTTGCAAGATGCCGCCAAGTTTGCCGCCTTTCTTTTGCTTTCTAAAGTTGAAACTACAGCTGAAGCTCTAAAAGAGAAACTCTTTTGAATGGAAGTAGTAGATATTTCTTAAACTTCATTTTGGTTTCAGACGTTCCTACCGCGAGTCGATTGTAAATTTAAACATAAATAATACCAAAATCGATTTTTATCATCTCAGAGAATTTAAACAAACTGTAGAAAAATAATATTGAGAAGCAAAAGACCCCTTCCGGATCAGGCGAATAGATGTGGAGAATTTCCCAGACGCCATTTGCGCCTGAACAAGAAAAATATGGGAAACAACATGCTTATGTACAGATTCTACCGTAATCGTACAATTTTGAACCTCAAGACTAACCAGATCCGTTGAAACGCCAGTGTCGCTACCAAAATTATTGCTAAATAAAGGCAAATATCCCAACCAGTTTTGTTCTTGCAGGAATTTTGTAACTACGAGATGGTGTTCAGGCCAGAATTACACTGACCGTTGCTGACACATTCTCCAACTCCCACTCCACACACCAGTCCATCTGCCAGTCCCCGCACCATATTGACAATTTTCAAGCAGAGAGGGTTCCTGTCTCCGACCCAATTCCCGGTCGCTATCCTCTCAATAACCCCTCTCCCGACCATATCTTTTGTAACTCTCGTGCCTTGGCCGAGGGTCATCCCGTGTCGCGCCAGAGATCGAATCTCGACTTGCCCGAGGATGTCTAGGATCTTGTCCATTTCATTGTCCACCACTCTCTTTGCATCCTCACGAGACATGACGCTGCAGGAGGTGTGCAGGAACTGGCTATATGCTCTGAGCAAAAGTCCCAATAACTGGCCGACATTCATGAGTGTGGTAAAACACATGTTGCAGCTGGCACATTTCAAACTTGTTTTTGTGATTTCGATGGCGTTGGTACTGATCGCTGTAATTTCTTCAAGGCTTATTGGCGGTGGCGGAGTGGAGAAGGGAGTCGGAGGGGATAGGTGGACGGGGTTGTATATCATCTTTTTGAGGGTCATGATGGCAGAAAAGAAGTGAATGAGGCAGTCGCAGTTGAGACCCAGAGAGGACTCTGTTGTGATTCCGAAGGCCGTAAAGTCTCTTGGAGATAAAGCGGTGCCGACATCAAGAGGGACCTTGGAGTGATCTATCAAGTTTGAAAGGACTGGCCGGGGCGAACTGGGACAGTGGTGATGTAAGTTCGAACTGGTTGACGACGAAGGGGTACACTCGGGCTGAGGGCTACTCTGAGTCGGAACTAAGTCGCCAAGCAGAGAGGAAAAGTCGAGATTGGGAACTGAAGGGTTGAAGAGGGTATCTAGGTCGGCCGCGGGTGTGTCACTAGAGCTGGTGAGATTGGGATCGAATTGGTTGTTGCTGGTGCTGCCGGGCATGCAACCGCCGACGTGATGGTGATGCCTACTCGTTCCGATTTAATGAGTCAGCATCCTGATAAACAAACAAGTGGATATAATGGTATAATAGGTCTTACCCATCACCGGGTCCCAATATGTCGAGGTCAAGCAGCCTGCTGTCGTCGCCGAGGAAGACGTTACTATCGAGCCATTGACCGGCACTGTTACCACCGTGATCGTCGCCATTGCCACCTCCAGCGGCGACGTTGATATAAGTGATTTGGCTCTTCCCTGAGGTGGTGGCTTGGTGGGCTCGTAAGGCATCGCTCCGGCGCCGTTTCCTCGGTCTTCCCATGGTCTTTTGCAGGCTGTATACGCAGGGGACGTCATCGCGCAGACATCGCGAGCACATCGGATATTCGCCAGGACATTTGAGCTTCCGGATGCCTGTATATATGTATATCCCGAGACAGGAGGGGTACGTATTATTAGCTCGGAGGTAGAAGCTTCATATCAACAACTGATATCGGCGGACGGACTCACGGCACTCGTCGCAGGCTTTGTGGTGCTTTTCCTTGTCGGTCATCGAGCAGGCCGGCCAGGGACTTGCATGCGATGATTTCCCTTCCAAGACGATAATATAATACCAACCACAACCCTGCACGAAAGATCAAAAGCAAAAGCAACCCGGTACGTAGAGTATATACTCGAGACGGACGAAGAGGAATTCTAAAGCTAGGGGCGGCCGTAGGGCTAAGGAGGTCGTCTGTTGGCGATATCCAAAAAAGAGGTGCCGGTGAGGGTGCTCAGTTCGAAGTTCGGAGAGTTCGGGGATAAAATGGTATCCGGCGCCAACCACAGAAGCAGAACCGCTAACTGCCACCGAAAAAAGATCGTATAGGATAGCTGTACCAGATGCACACAGACCCGTGCAGGCTTGGGATAATATTCCGAGCCCGCGGCAGTTCGAACGGATTGTAAATACGACGTGCGACTGGCAAAATTTGGAAAAGGGCGTTTTTCTTGAAAGGAAGAGTCAAAAGGAAACAAAGTGAAATCGAAAGAATACAAGACAAAGTTTGATTAACATTCACGCTTCGTCGGCCATCAAACGTTGTCTGGCTGTGGCCTGTCTCGAACTTTGCTGGAAAATTAATCAAATGAAATGGGCCCTCTCTTCATGTAGGGAATCCCTGCTGTATGCGAGCCAGTGAGCGCTCTCTCCGCTTCCGAGCCTTCAATCGAGTTAGCGACTCGAACTGACTAGCTCAGTTCAGATCTTTTTGATATCTCGAATGACAAGACGACGCATACGCATACATGTGCGCATATCTGCCTGTCCCTATCATCCATCAACAGCCTCATCGTATCACTCTTTCTACAACGGGTTGGAAAGGGCCGGTTGGACTCGGGTGGACCACCAGCCAGCCAGCGCATTGATTCCACATTGCAGTGCTAAGCTAAGATGGCCGGCCAAAGGCCATGTAATTAGTATGTTTGTTTGAGTGGTATCTGAGAGAGAGAGAGAGAAAGATAGGAGAAGCAAGAACGAGGAAGAGGGAGAAAGGCTGGCACTAGCTGCGAGATAGCGTCGTGCAACGTCTTCGGGTCGCCCAATTGGTGGTTAAGGTGCCGTAAGTGTTATGTAACATTTGCCCTTTCATTCCAAGCACGAGGACTTCAACCATGCAATTATGCTGGTTGGCGGGCTTGGTTCGAACCCGGTCTGTTGCCGATGCACTGTCCTTGAACCCTGCCTAGCTTGTAATGGCATATCACATCTCTCCTCGTTGTGAAGGGCCTTTATTTTCGCATCAGCTATCTCAGGATCGGTTGGATCACCTTTTCATTCATTCATTCATTCATTCATATGATCATTAATAGTTGGTTGTATATACACTTAGAATATATTTAAGCACTTGCGCTGGTCTGAAATAATTATTGCTATATACAAGAAATGATCCAGCTCAGACGACCTCCTTCCGAATGCGCATGTTCTAACAATTAAAAAAATATAGGATTAGGGCCGCTACGAGTTGTGTATACGTATACGCTTCCAAAACCCGGCCAGATATGGGCGTCCGTGCCTTTAAATGGCAACTTTGAACCGAATGCATATAAAATATAATAGGTAAAAAAGAAAAAAAAAAACCAATCGCCCTGGTTGCGAGATAAATAAATATATCATACCTCATGGCTCTCCTTTTCTTTGGTGGATATTCCCATCTTCCTCCTCGCCCTACTAGCTAGCTTTCGCTGGAAATCTTCGAATTTCGAAGGTCTTTCTCGATACGTTCTTTCATACGCCTCGACTTCCTCCAACCCATCCACGAGATCAGCGTCTTTGCTCCTCACCCACTTGGTTCCTTTGACGAACTTCCAGATCAAAAAGATGATAGGAAACATGACCGGCATCGTATAACTAAATAAGAATGTCGGGATATTCCAGTATCCAGGAAGGAACACCGAAAACCCGCCGACAAAGGTCATGACGAAGGTGAAAAACAGCGCGACATATGCGGTGTACGGCTGGAACCTCCCGTAGAACGGCAGCTTCGTTCTATCAATACCCTGCGCCTCGCAAGCCCGATAGAACTTGATAAAAGTAAAGCTGCATATCGAATAATTAAGCAATTGGGACGACGTGACTAGCCCAATGAACCAGTTTAGAACCACCGCTGAACCAGCCGATACCGCCAAATATGCCAACAAGGCGAACCCGAGAATCAGCAGGACGCAGTAGACCGGTACTCCCATCTTGTTGGTTCGGCGGAATATCCTGGGGGCTTTTCCTTCCAAAGCCAGACCGAAGAGACAGCGACTGGCGCAGAAGACATAAGAGTTTCCTGCACTGAGAGCGGACGTGAAAATAAGCGCGTTGACTATATGCGGTAGCACACCTATCTGAAGTCTTTGCATAGCGAGGACATATGGAGACCCGGCGGCTCCTGATAGTTGCTTGCCAAGAATATAAATATCAACGAGCTCTTTGGAATTGTAAGGAACTAGAACACCGACGGCTAGCGATCCGAGAACGAAGAATGTCGTGAGTCGGAAAAAAACGCCTTTGAAAGCCTTTGGGAGGGTCTTTCGAGGGTTCTCTGTTTCGCCCGCTGCCATGCTAACATAATCAGGACCGGCGATTGTAAAACTGGCTTGAATAAAACAGGCTAGGAAGCCCATGAAGCGTCCTAGAGTTCCGGTGGTTCGGGGAAATTCTGCAAAAGCACCCTGTTCCTCTTCGTTAACGTGATGTCTTGTTATATGCTTTGGAGACATGGAAACCTTACAGGTTCTTTCCAGTATCGAAATCCAAATCTGTCATGGAGCGGATTGCCACCGAGCATAGTAATGAGAGTGAATAGCAACAGTCCGACAATTAATATCACTTTGCCTAGGGCTAGCCAAAATTCTGCTTCTCCATACCACTTGACCGTGAAGAGATTGGCGCAACTAGGAGGAAATTCATTAGAAGATAATTTCATACTGGAAGCCCATGAAAGCTTACCCATATACCACAATAATAGCGCTAATGATTATTGCTGGATGTACCGAAGCAGCCTGAGGCCAAAAACTCAGGATAAAAGCTAGAAACACGTTAGTGAATGCTAATTAATCAGAGATTATTGGAAAAGTGTAAACATACTGGAGGCAACGATTTCAAACGGAACCATCATTGCTTCGAATATGAAAAAGCTACCGATTGAAATATTAATTTTCTGTGCGCGTACCACTCAAATTCGCTTCTGCTGGCCACTTACTTGTACCCCGTTGCGACTCCGAATGCGTCATCCACGAAACGACCCGCAAACCTAATAAAGGGGGATGATATGGGGAGATATGATACCATTTCGGCTATATATAAAATTTGATGTTAGAGAGTTTTGAGGTCCTCGACTCGCGATCGGTTCTAGAATATAATAGCTCATCGGATCATCTTACCTAAGCAATTGTTTACGCAGAGAACAACCATACTCCTGCTCCACAGTTAGCATATTTCTGATTGATTTAATTTATAGATATATATGCAAGTATATATCTAAACATGGTAGCTAGTGCTACAAGACATATATGTCATTATATATATGCGTTACATACCATAATGTGAAGCCTAAGAACAAACTCGCCGGCCCACCTAAAGCAAGTCCTCTGCCAACCGCAACAAACAAGGCGGTACCGATTGTGCCCCCAATACCGATAAGCTGAACATGCCGGTCCTTTAGCTGTCGGTTTGTCGTGTCGTGTGTAACCTTGGCCGAGATATTACTTATAGAACCTGTGTCCGACCGGTACTCGGAACATTCTTGCGAAGGAGTCGGCGCCCCCATATTTCGTATATTATTCGTATATTATTCGTATTTTACTATATATAATTATATATTATCGTCGTTTGTAGTAATTGATGACCTGAACTTGCTATCTGGCCAAACATTTACTATAATCGTTCGACGCCATGAACAGTCTCTTATAATAATAAAACAATATAAAGTATGCATGTCAGTCTATACCTAATAGTAAATAGAATATTAAATAACGGGAAGCAAAAAATTTTGTCGTTTGATGAGGGACCCCAGCTGTGTCAGACAAGCAAAGCCGCTAGGGCGAGGCCATCTGCCCGCTTGGGAATGTCGCCCCTGTCCGTAATCTGTCAACCACAAGCCCGCCCTAGCCTTTACAAATTGACATGGGCTGCTTCTCTCCGGTTCGCAGGAGGTTTCTAGACGGCCGCAGGGGGGGAGAAACAACTTTCAGTATTTAGTGACTTACCTCTCTCATCTTGTCTCTAAGAAACGACTTTGGGGGAAGGCGTGTGACAACGGGCGGGTTTGAGAAAGACGCCGGGGTCCTTTTTAAGTACTTCTCTTCGTTCCTCTCAAACACTTTGAAATAATTTATTCGATACCCTGCACATTTTTGCTATCATGGCTGATAACAGGCTGCAGCATCTCAAGATGCATCGTTCTTTTAATTGCAGTCAGCTTATGGCATCCTGCATTTACCAGTCTTCTAGCTCAGCCCTGTCAAACTGGTTGTTAGTTTACCCCGTCTTGGCGCATGTGGGCGTGTCGCGAGAGGCCGGTATCTGATTTATCAATCTCGAAAACCCCAGAGGCTAGAGGATGTTTTCAAGTTTCCGCGTGTGCTTACGTTGCATGCATCAACACTGCCCTTCCATGTAGATAAATACAAGAGAGTGTGGTGTGATTCAGAATGGTCTGAACATTCACAACCTTGGTTTCAACTGCTTTCTCATATTTTCGCTAAACACTCTCAATTCGTTCGCCTCAAGCGTACTGAAACGGGCTGGCCAAACGAAATGGTGCTGGTGAGGCTGCTGCCTGACCGGCAATCTGGCGTCATGATACAGCACTAACTAAACAAGCACGGATGTGCACACACACGTCTGTGCTCCATCTATCGATATTCTTTTGTCAGCAATTCCCTTAAGCCTCGCAGGCAGGCGAGAATTGCGAACAGAACGGACTTACATGAAATTACGTCCGTTCTAGATGTGCATAGGTATATGCAACTTTATTGAAAATCATCTCTCGCGAGCTGTCTAGGCATTTTTCGAACCATTTGCTTACAAATTTAAATGCGGTCTCGACTTGATTGTCCATGGAAGTTCAAGGCCACACGAGGGATTTAACAGATATCTTATACAAGGCATAATAGGTAGGCCAAATCAAAGTACTCCTCTATATACACCAGGCTGGTGAGCTCCGGCAAAGTTCACATGACGACGCGACCACCTTGCGCCCCGACGAGCAAGATGAATTCGAGAGAGATTTTATATATTTGAGTGGCACTATTATGTAAATATTTATGGTGGAGTTTGCATCGCCCTTCGGACTTCCGCTACCTTGGATTCTGCACGTATGCGGATTCGAGGCTACACGTATGCCGAGTAATCACTGTACAGATTCAAATGCATTGCTATCCTTGTCCAAATATCGCGAACAACCCCTCCAAGATGTCGAGGCTGGGCAACATCAACCGTTAACCCACCGGGGCAAAATTAAAACAAATAATTTTACATCGCTTTACTAAAAAGTTCTTATATTATAATTTAATATAAATATAATATTTTTTCTCGCTAGAGTGGGGAACTCCACCATTAGCTTCGAACCTTATCAATCATGCCTTGCCCGTCGAGCCGCAAACGTCCATCTGCCAACCAATGGATCGGATGACATGCTCCACTCCTTCTTCCATGAGCTTTGTAAGGCTCAACTTGCTTGCGCTGTTTTGGAGGTGGACCAAATAATCGTCCAGAATGAGCTTGTTCACATTGACCTTCGAAACACCCTGCTTGATGCATCTTTTCATGACATCCTCCGGGAAGTCGTTGGTCCCATGTAGCACAATCCGAACTCTGCCGCTAATTGCTGTCCGAATGTCATCTAGCCTATTATGATATTGCTTTGAGTCAGTGACGCTTCGTTCTTTTCTGATACTGAATTCCGGTCTTATACCTTGCATAGTCTAATTGCGGACCCCTCTTCCCGTATTCGCCATGCACGTTCCCAAAACTGGGAGCCAGGAAGTCTACGCCAGTGGCCAAGAATTCCTCAATATCCTCAGCTGTGGTCAACAGGCCCTCTAAATCGGCAGTGTCTGCGATTCCATCCTCACCGCCTTCAATTCTCCCCGGCTCCGCCTCCGTCGATATCCCTTTGGCATGACAATATGCCACTAGCTCCATGGTCTTCCGTAAATTTTCTTCTTTCTCGTAATGAGACATGTCTACCATTATACTGTCAAAAGGGAGAGTATCTGCGGCTAACCGAATCATGTCCTCATCCTGGGCGTGATCGAGGTGAACGGCAATGGGCACAGATGCAGTTCTAGCAGCTTGTGCAGCTGCGTGTATGAGGAGGCCATTGGAGAAAGTAATCGCCCAGGGAAACACTTGAAGGATAAGAGGCGAACGTTTCCGTTCTGCTGCTTCAACCATTGCAATTATTTGTTCGATGTTGTAACTAGCTAAATTTAGCGTGAGATTCAGATAAAAAGTTACTGACAACTTACGTAGCTTACACTATAGCTGCGATAACACCGTAACCACCTTGCTCGGCTGCGTTGAGGATTTTTATCGTCTTATTATTATTGCGCCATTGCTCCGATGCGCTATTGGTAGTTCCGTTTGGAGCCATTGTACAAAGTTTGAAGGTTTGATTCAATAATTACAAGAGAGGATGCCGATGTAGTTAAATGATTGTGTATTCGAGTCTATAGGAGGGTTGTGGTGGTCGAATAATGAGTTCGTCGTGAGTCTGACAGAAGTATACTGTAGCTGTTTATAAACTTTACCAAGGGCATGGGCAACTGCGTTTCAGTATGAAGGCCATTGCTAGTCTTGTGGTCAAGAGGCTCAGCGAAAAATTATTTTAAGTACAAGTTTAAAACTATAGCCTTGCAAGCTTTACACTCGCAATAGTGTGATTCCATCTCGGCGGGTTGCCACGCTGAAGTTTGAAAGGAGCCCGAAACAGGTTGTGAAGATTGCCTCGTCACGAGGCACCGTCTCTGCCTTGGATGCTTAGCCGAAGCTCGTCTAGGCTACGCTATGGTCCCGAATTCAAGAAGGAAGAATTCTAATGTTTTCCGGATCGATATTAGATCTGATTTGGAATGTTCCACTCGCCCCGGAATTCACTGGCTACCATTCTGCAGGTTTGATACGATACTCAAAGGCGAAAGGCGAGTCCGATATCCTCCCGTGACGAGTACGTAAGTAGTGCTTATTTTAACCGAACCAAATCATGTAAGCTAGTTATACGACGTTTGTAATATTATGTTTCCAATTTCTTCGTCTTCCACAATAACGGCAGTATCAACATCAAAGACTTCAAGATGACATCAAGAGATATGGTCCAGGATTAGGTTAGAACCCAAAAGTTGCGGTAAAAAACAACATTATGGGAATAGCGTCAATAAAATCGTGTTGCGGACAGCGAAAAAAACCACATTTAATCAAAAAGGATCTAAAGATTAGATCTGATACCTAAATTTCATCGAAACACAAATTATGAGAAACCATCAAACAGAAACAGAAAATGTTAAAGAAAGGATAGAAATGATCTGATGAACGCAATGCAAACCACGACGGGGATATTCATAGTCCGGATCCATTGATCAGTCAGTACATTCATAGCTTACCATCAATTTGCTTTGTAGCGTCTTTGTGGGTTCCATATCTCGGTCCGGCATTGTTGTTTCCGGTATTGTGACCAAATTTCTCAGAGGCGGTGTTATTTGCCACCTTGAAGGCAGATTCATTCATTCCATTGTGGGATCCGTTAAAACTTAAATCTTTGATTCCAGGGTAACCTTGAACACCAGTGGCTTTCTCGAGACGAGATGCCATATCCTCGCTGACTTCTCTGAAGATGCCAATCATCCTCTTGATGGCATCTGGGTGGTGGCAATTTGCCATGTGGCCAGACATATTCTTGACAAGCCGCTCTCTCGCACCTTCGTCGAAGACTCTCTCCCACAAGGCACGTGGAGCATTGAAGTCTTCGGGTCTAATCGAGGAAAGGTAACTAACCGCGTTGCCGATGAAATGGCCGTGTGTCTTATCCATATCTACAACTGGTGACTTGAATTGGACGGGCTCAATTGAGGAGAGATAGTTTGCACGTCCACCTTGGTTGTGGAATGCCATTGCACCGTCACGTTGGAAGTTGGCAAGGCGGAAGGGGCATAGAGGGGCGTTGACTGGAAGTTGTTGGTAGTTTGTGCCCTAGATCATATTAGCAATTATTGACGATTAGAGCGAATATCGAGGGCATACAATTCGGTGTCTCTGAAAAAATGTTTCGTTAGCAGGCTGTTTTGTGAGGCCTCAAAAAGGTTGTAGAAGACAAAGACGTACGTGGGTATCCGGGTATGAGAATAAACGGGACTGGAGAACCGGATCGGCGGATGGTTCAATGCCAGGGACGAGGTGGGACGGGCTGAATGCAATTTGCTCGATCTCTGCAAAGTAGTTTTTGGCATTCTCATCGAGTACGATTTTACCGACCTAGAGGATGTTAGCGACGGCTTGGACTTCAACTAATGATGACCCGAATGTGTATATATTTATATGTACCTCTTTCAAGGGGAATTGCTTTTGCGGCCAGACGTGAGTCAGGTCAAATACGTTGATTTTTTGTTTCTCCCAGAGCTCTTCCGCTTCCTTGGGCGTCATGGTTTGGATAAAGAGGGTCCAGCTTGGGAAATCGCCCTTCTCAATGGAATAATACAAATCTTTTTGAGAGTGGTCTGGAGAGTGTTCGTTGGCCTTTTCCGCAGGAATCCATTTGATTCCCTGGTTGGTCTTCCAGTGAAGTTGGACGTAAACCCATTCGCCGTTCTTGTTGATAAACTTCAAGGTATGGCCGCTGTAACCGTTCATGTGTCTAGAGCAAAGATTGTGAGAACTAGATAAAAAGTCAAAGAGCTTGGATGGGTGGAGAGCCCACCTGTAACCGTCGGGGATACCACGCTAAGAATGGCAAATTAGTATTATTTCTCAAGAGATGCTGTTCTGTTTCGCACTCACATCGCCCTAGAAGAAATTGTTAGCTACGAGAGATATAACGAAATTTGAAAAAAGAGAGGGAGATGGCATACGAAAAGTATCATGACTTGGTGAACAGCTTCTGGGTTCTGGCTGAGATAGTCCCAGAACATTGTAGAATCATCACCGCCACTCAAATGAGTGGCTGGGTGTCTCTTTTGGGTGTGAATGAAGTGTGGGAACTTGGCAGGATCCCTAAGGAAGAATACAGGGGTATTGTTGCCAACGAGATCCCAGTTTCCTTCTTCCTGTGTAACGGTTAGTGAGATCTAAATGGAAGGGGTTTGAACGGCGATGAAACTAACGGTTCTGGGAGAAAATTAGCATTCACACGCGTGTATATGATGGCGGGATGGGCAAGTACCTGAATTTGACAGCGAACCCACGGGGGTCTCGTGCGCAATCGTGTGAGCCGGATTCGCCGCCGACAGTGGAGAATCTGATCGACAGTGGGCATCGCTTTCCCTTTTGCGAGAACAAGTCTGCGATGGTAAGGTCGGGAATAGGATTTGTGCATTCAAAATAGCCATGAGCACCGGAGCCCTTGGCGTGGACTACACGCTCGGGAATTCTCTCTCTGTAAGAAGCGGAAGGTTAGCAAAGATGCAACTACTCGACAGACCTAGCTGGAGGACCAGGAAAGGAACGTACCTATCAAAGTGTGAGAGCAAGTCGATCAAATGGAAGTCCTGGAGAAGGAGAGGGCCGTTCTCGCCAGCTCTCTGAGTTCCGTAAGGATGTGGGTATGGGGCACCATTGCTGGTGGCGTAGAGAGCGTCCTGGGACTTGGTATCTCTATCTTGGGCGTAATCTGGCGCCTGGGAGCTCTGGTGACCGGTGAATTTGTTGGCCATGGCGATGTACTTTTTGGTGATGCGGGCGTGGTTTATTTAGTGTCTAAAGTAGATGCGAGTCTGCTGCTTCGGCTTGATATCGAGCGAATGCACAACATGAAAAGAAGAGGAAATCAGTCAGTTTCCCATGCACTTGTTTATATATACCCGGGTACTCTATATTACTATTACACTTGTAGCACTGTGTAGTTTACGGGAGAGAAGGGGAAAGAGGGAAAAAAAGCGGGGCGAGAGCTGAGGGGGACACGAAAACTAGTATACTTATTATTATAGTTCGGTGCTACCAACGTTAAAACAATACCACGGCTGGGGAAGGAAATACGACCTGTCAGCTGCATCAGATGTAGTCAGTCAGGTAATCATTCTGAAGAACTCTTCCAGGTACTCGATCGAGAGAGATTATCATGCAATTGCCCCGCGATTCGATCAAATTACCAGTTCCGGTACACCAGCAAAGACCGCAAGGGCGGCGGCCAATCAGCAAATATGCAATGTGCAGGACCCGTCGAGGGTACCCTGCGAGCTGGTTTCCTCGAAAAAGAAAGATGAAAAGCGGGGTAATAAAATAAACCAAAATAGTTTCCTGCAAGCGTCTGGAAGAGCTCGAGCTAGTAAAGCAATTCAGGGTCGTAACTGCCTTCGGTCTTTGGTGAAGATGACTTGGTAGGATATTATCACACACCCTGCTTCGATAGTGGGTTCGCAACGGCGATCGTACTCGTTAGTAATCTTACCTTTGGGATATCGGGTCTGGAAAAATCGATAACTGCAAAGCTGATGAAGCGATTGTTCTCGAGCAAGAGATTTTGGGTCAATGGGAAGGCCTCGGAAACTGGCAACGGGTGGAATTGGAGGGTAAGATATTCAAAAAGGTTGGTGACGCGAGTAATGCCCTGCTCCACAGGCTGCATGGAATCCGGCGATATCCCTCGCAAACCTCTGCGCAAAGTTGCCGGTATTGACGTCTTCGATCCGGTCTGGACGCCCCCGTAGCCACTCACAGCGCGACAATTACAGAATCCTTTGGCCCCACACCATAAACTCCTGCCGCTTTTGCATTTTTGAACAAAAGCAACAAGATCTGGGGGAACGGCTTACCCAAGCTCGAGCGTCGAAAGTTGCCGGCTCGCTTGCTGTCGGATCTGGGAATTTCGGGTAAGAGCTCGCCGTCAAACACTCGGCCGATGGGTAATTCCGAGAGAAGACCCCAAGAAAAGTCACTCTCCAGGGGTGGCAAAGTATATCGATGCTTAAAGTGCATTATCTTTCACTGGAGTTCTTGGTATATTTACTTTGCATACGTAGAGAGGGTACAATATATTACAGTGGCATTTTTTTTGGATACATGTTATTCCCAAGATCACAGTCATTGAAAGCCGCCAAACACGAAGGAAGTGAAGAATTCGTCCAGCATGAGATTAGGATCGTTCATCAGCGAATCCTATCACCAAAGGTTAGTAGCGTCCGGTCATTCCATTTCAGATAATATTTTACTTACGAAAAGCTCCGACGGCAGAGTGCCGTAGTCTTGGTTTAACGTGTAAGATTGTGGATCGGCAGCGTTCACTACTCGGGTGACACTTGAAAAATCGTCCGGTGTCATCACTGCTGGAGATGCACTCGTTACAGTTTCCGAGTGAGCAACTCCTGGAATGCTTTCCTGGATACTCTCCTTATCCTCTGTGTGACTTTTCGGATCCGATAAAGGCGGGATACCCAAAGCAGACCGTACCTTCTGCGCCGCTCCCCGCACTGCTTGGTTGAGGTTTGCGATATATTCCTCCGAGAGCACGACCGCAGAACCGCTTTTGGGAGCGAAAAGGGAAGGAAATTTGAGGGCTGTGGCGATATAGAGCTGGAAGTGGTGCTCTGAGATGACCGCTTCTTCTTCACTCATTTGCCTGCTCTCCATAATGGCTTTGTAAATTTCGTCGGAGAGGCCATCGAGACCGTCATTGCGAAAGTCATAGTTTTCGCGTCTCCTGATATCCGCGTAGCATAGCAAAAAGGAAAGAGTAAACATTTCTTTAAAGACTTCTGCAAGCCAAATCCCGTTCACCGAGTTGACTGACTTGTCGCTGAACAACTGCTTCCGACCAGCGATGTAGGCAGAGGAGTGGCGAAGAGCTGTGAAGTAGCTATTAGGATATTGCTCCTTACAATCTACACCTTGCGAATACGGTCTATGCAGAACAAGGAGAATAGACCGAATAAAGAACTCAATCATTTGCTTCTGGCTTGACAAGCGCGATCGGTAATCGAGTCGGGAGCCAGTATATCGCTCCGGGGAAAGGGAGCGCGGGAGATCGTCCAAAATGCGAGTGAGGCGGTAGTCGTATTTCATCACAGCATCATACGGAAGGGTTTCACCATAAGCATTGTTGATGGGTGTGATAATTTCCGTACTGATGGCAAGCACGGAGCGAAGAATAATTTGATGAGTGCAGTCGGTGGTAACATTGGCAGGATGCCAATTCCCGGACTCCGTCGCAACGTCGTTGTCATTTTGATTAAGCGGTGGAGGGCAGTCATAAACGCCCGGACCGAGAAGGAACGGCATTCCCCCATCCATACTGTTTTGGAAATTCATGTACAGAACTGTATTCCAAACTCGCCGGCGGATAAACTTCTCCAGACTTGGCATATCTTTGAAGTGATCGGGATCGCGGTGCACGCCACTAAAGCTCAGTTAGCAGATATGAATGGAAGTGGAACGATTTTCACTTACCCCATGATGGCAATCTGTGTAACTGTGGCCATGGTGACAGAAACAACATTGGAATCATCATGAGAAAGCGCATCACATTGTTTGGTAAGGGCGACCATGCAATAAGCGCGGACTACGTCGATTGTATTTCGTGCCCGGAAGCTGCTCGCCAGCATGCAAGCTTGCGCACCATCCAACAGTTGATCTAATATCTCCCTGTGCCTCTCCTTTTCCTGCGAAAGTGGCATGAACCAACATCCGAGAAACATCATCATGAAGAAAGAAGCAAGCCATGGCGTAGCGACCCTCGTGCTGTCTTCCCAGAAACCATCTAGCTCGCGACGAAAGGTCGGCTCGTGGAAGAGGGGATGGGTTCTCTCAAAGGTGTCCATGTATCGCTTCACGTACATCTCGGCAAGGTGTTTCTTCGGGACGAGAGAAGGAACGTCCTTACTATCGATAGAACGCATTTGGCAAAATGGGAAATTGTGTCGTCCTTTGTTCTTGAAGCATTTTTTTAAAAACTTGATTTCTTTGCGTGAGAGGGCGAAGTCTTTCATACGATGGAGATGCCAGGGGCCGATTTCCTCAAACTGAAAGAATTAGCTACAGTTATTTGCCCTTAGTTTGGCGATATAGTTCTTACCTCGCCAAAGAGATGGACCCAGTGCGACCCGCCGACGTATCGTGCCTTGCCGCATTTGTAGTGCGTGATGGCGGTCCCGACTTTGCGAACGTGCATATTGAACTTGTCTCGCTCCGAAAGGATCTTGCTAGCCGATTTGTTAAGACCGGAGGTACTTTTGCCGCCGGAATCGTCATCGTAAGCTCCAGTGCTGTAAGTGTCTCCGATTCCAGTCACGCAGGCCTTTTTGGACTCTGATTCTCCGTCATAGAGGCAATCACTGACACGGTTGTTCTTGACGCAGCGATCACAAGGCATCGAGCGGTCGCATTTCACTTTCATGTTCCTACAGGGCTTGCAGGACAGAGCTTTTCGGTTTCTCTTTCGTACGGGCCGCGAGGCAACATCGTGGCTGGCCGGGTCAACGAGATTCGGGTCGATGTTGCCGGACCGAGGACTGGTGGGAGACGCGCGAGGCTCATGAGGTGCTGAGGCGACTGGTGCGGATGATACTGCTGGTAAAGGGGGAGGGGCAGGTAAGGGAACGTAGTTGCCTGGGGCGGTTTGTGGCTCGTAGGATGAGCGGGGTTCCGGCGAGGTCGCATGATGACCGCTTGATGATGGTTCCATCGCGACGAGAGAGAGTCAAATGCGGTATGGAACGGAGATTATGGCGGTCTGGCAGGAGATAATGGTCGGCGATGGTTTTGGAGGGAGATGACGACCGGGGTTAAGCTCACCCCGCAACGCAGAGATTTTAACATTTGCAACAGCTCGCTTGTAATATTGCGGCTGAAAGATCTTAGGAAGACTTCTCTCGATTAATACAGGACTAGCTATTGTCAAAGTAACGAGGAAAATAAAAAAATAAAATACAGAGCTAGCTGCCTTCAAATCTTGCTTGTGGAATGGAAAAAAATAGTCTCGTAACCAAACCGTGGGGAAAAAAGAAGCTGCCAAGGGAAATTAATGAACGCGTTGTGGTTATATATATACACCGGATCTTACTATTCGAATGTTCGATCGAGAAAGGTTACGAGGTCTTTGTAAATGTTCTAACTGGCGCCTTCGAAGCGACTAACAATCTCAGAGGTAAGGTAAAGTAATTCAGTTGCGATATAACCATGGCTAAAATATATTGATACCTCAATGGCTGACACCAGCTATCGATATATTCGAGCCAAATTCCTATGGATTCAAATATCAGAACTTCCTCTTGCCAAGATCAGGCACCTATGTTTCACATATTATCGAGAGCCTTCATCCTACGAGCTTCCGCTGCTCTTGCTTCATCGCTCTGACTATCCGATCCTTCCTGAAAATCCTGGCTTTTTTCATCACCCTCGTGGGTCGATTTCTTCTGTCGCAATCTTATCAGCAGAATTATCATTCCGATAACCACAAGTCCAACAATGGATGCACCGACACCAATCCCAATTTTTGCTCCCTTTGACAGACCGAGCCCCCCTTTAGTATAATCGTCCACCAGCTTCTTGTAGGATTCCTCCGCGGAAAGATCGCTTGTCGTAGCGGCATCTGTGGCAGTGCTGGATGCCATTTTGTTATGTTTAGAGTGCTTGTGTAAGCGGGTTTGGTGTGGGGGACGAGGTAGGGTGTTATGGATGCTGCAATTGTATCCACCCGCAAACTTAATGGTTGTTGGAGTCGTTAAATTCTGCCTTCTATAGCGGGGCAAATGAGATAGCGATCCGCGGTTTGGAATGGGAACGGTAAAAGAGTTGAGGGATGTTTAAAATCTTATATTGTGTGATTGATGATGAGAGAACTAGGAAAAAGCTACCGATATCAACTTGGATGGAACGGAGGAGGGTGGAATTTCTGATAGATATATGGGGTCGCTCAGACCCCGACTTCATTGTCAGCAGCGTGCAGTCTGCCTTCAAATAGGGGACCTTTTGGCGCGGGAAACGTTCTAGATTAATCGTTTTAGTACTATAGATGCTGTCCGTGGGTTATAACGTTACCAAGGTTGGCAGTCCAAGCGAAGCAACCCTTGTCAAACGGCTTGCTGGGGTTCGCGAGGGCCGTGCGCAGACCTCGAGATACCATCTTGTTTGGTCAATATCAGGACAGAGCGGTCCATGACCATGGATAACATTATTGACTATGTAGCGTTACACTGAAAAATGCTCGGTATTTAATATATCAGCCTCGAGCTTTTTGTAGAAGTGTTTTCTTTGCCGTTTGGAACGAAACGTAGTGGAAACCAACTGGCTAAACGGAAGATACTTGGAGTTCTAATGATCACATGGCGTTTGAAGCCGGCCTACGTGTTTCCTAACCGGTAGTCTTATTCAGAACTATACATAGTTCCGATTTTTTTGATTGGTCGAAAGGCACATCCAGTTCCTAATCAGGAAGGTCCAATAATAATAAACACCCCAAAAAAGCAAAAATTGAAATTATATGTAATATTGATTTTCTTATTAGTCAGCTAGAATGTTTAATTGACAAAATCTTTACCTAAAAAAAATACATATTACAACACAAAAAACACCACACAATCAACACTAAAAAAAA
>LDDX01000252.1:0-229401 GCA_012184315.1 Arthrobotrys entomopaga
CAATATCGGTTAGAATCTTATCGGCCAAGTGTGCTGCAATATAAGTGATTCTTTTCTGTTTCTCTGAAGCTTTCGAAGCTTCCAATTTTGGTCTCTAATTTTGCAGAGGGGTAAGTTCACAAATCCTGCTAACGCTAGGACCGTGCTGATTTTCAAATTCGGTACAAAAGCAGAGGCGGATGTGACATTACCTAGACCTGCACTTAGCTCGACGCGGGATTCTGTGATACATCCGCTTGCCAGACAGACTAATTAGTTCTCCATGTGCTCGCTTGACTCTCAATCTCCACTTTCACTAGCACCTCTCTCAGCTTTCCGCTTTTTGGTCTAATTCGTACGATGGTACCATATGGTCCGGTAATCGCGATTCCGACACAGGCGACAAAACCAACGATTCTCTCCGCAGAGAGACGGAGGATTGACATATGTTTTTATTTTACCATGTACATTGCTGCAAAAAATCAAGTTTATAATACCCGCTATAGCGCCCGGAGTTTTCAATTTGGACGGCCATTTAAACAACCTATCGGTTAATTTTGTCGGAGGTCGCATCGGGATGAGTCGACGACCCACGTTAATGAGACCCTTTCGTGTAGGTCTGCTCGAAACGGTGCCTTGACCGCACGATAGTATTCAAATGGATAATATCGATAAATATCATGCATACCATGTACCGTGGAACCTGGCATTTCAGACACCTGGTCAACGCATGGAGAACGCTAATACCAAAAGTACTAAAGTAGTTATAATAGGTCTCTGATATCACTCGTTTCCAATCACCTGGAATTGGAAAAGGCAGCAACGACCGCTGTCAATATTCTCTGGGATTTCCCTGTGTTCCCAAGCTTAAGCAGTCACAGCTTCGATGAATTTCGAGGCTTCTCGCTTGTCCGTGCGCAGGTTAAGAGGAGCCATCCCTCAAAAGAGGTCCGAGATGTGTTTTGGATCCGTGGTATCCGGTTTGGGAAATAAGAAAGCGATGCTCGTGTGCGTACCTCCTTGGAGTCGATATCGCCATTCATGGAGATATCAATTTGCAGCCATTCAAATTCAAACCCACTCTTTTTCCCTCGACTCTCGCAGGCAGCTTCGAAATGATGATCTTATCCCTCGCGGTGCAAAGATACGCCTTTAGAAATCGGAGCAAAGCTTGCAAAGCAAAAGTCTCGTTGGGGGGCCAATCTGAAGAAATTCTTCGAAAGTGAGGCGTCGTGGTGTGTGGATTACGACCAAGGGTCGGGGCCTGCGTGGATGGTTGGTCAATTGTCCTAATGTGGGTCCACGGATCCATGCGCGATTGCCCACCCAACCCTCAAACCTCAGCTTAATTTTCGCTAAGTTTATCACTAGTGCGCACACACAGAAACAAGTCTCGTAAACCCAGCCCGCTGGGCATTTCGTTGAACATTGCGTTAAAGCCTTAAAGTGCAACCAGTATTTAAACACTTGGGCCGCTGGGTCATTTTGAAAAGATTATTTTCGATTTCATTATTCATTCTATCCAACATCAAGAGCTCTTAGGAGAGACATCCGAGAATCGATTAAATCTCCACTTGTGACAATGTTCCCAAGCTTGGCGCTAAAATGAGGCTCTATCGACTTGTCGCCCGATTATATTTCGCAAGGGATATTACCGTTAGAAGTTGTACAGGGGATTCCGATTCTGTTCAGTGGTAGGGGGTGAAATTCGCTTCTTAATTCCGACACTTTGGTACCGATCGATAAATCCTGCCAACGACACCCGGGGTTTGATCGCACTCTGTATTTCAGGCAAAAATCCTCACTTGCATGCGATAACTCTACCGATTCACGATGGGTGGTACGCCACATCCCCAAACCCAACAAGATAGGGACTATCTTCGCGCTCTCTTCCCGTACTTCAGAAACCTCCCTGCGGATTTCCGATTTCCTCTTGAGGTACAACATGATCCGCCTTATATACCACCGAGAAATACATTCTATTGTATCGTTACGGCGATAGTACTATGCAGCGTCACAACTGTAATCGTGGTTATGCGATTATGGATTCGAACACGTCGTGGATTCGGCACAGATGACTGGTTGATGTCGGCCTCTTTCGTAAGGAAATCACTCGGTTTAGTCTCTTTTTATTATTATTATCATTATTATCATTATTATTATTTCATAGCATTGCAGCTGATTGACTGTTTAATCGTTTATTACCAGTTCTTTTATTGTTGTTTTAATGTTGTCAATACATACTGTAAGTTGAAAGCTGCAAATGATCATATGAGTGTTGATAAAACAAAGTAGTCTGACTTCTAACTTGGTGTCAATAGCGCTCTTTGGAACCGGTCTTGGGTTTCATCTAACAGACACTTCAATACAAGATGTCCACAACTACCTCATCGTAAGTTCTATAGATCTACCATTTAAAATTCATACGCACTACAAATTGAAACTGTGTTCACGATACGATAATTCGATCGCAGATTTTATATTTATACATCCTGTTCCTATGGTTCACAATCAACCTGACCAGATGCTCAATTTTACATCTCTTTCTCCGACTCTCCCACCTTCAATCTCCCGGCCAAGTCAAATACATTAAGGTCATCCTGGTTATTTCATACATTTTCGCACCGATCACCGTTTTGTCTTGTCTTCTTGAATGTGGACTCCCAATCAGTAACCTTTTTGAACTTCGCGCCTATGTGGATGGCACCTGTGTGGCCCCAAGATCGATGGCATTTTATGGTCCCTTTGTTGCTGTCAACATCACTCTCGACGCTCTAACCTTCTTCCCCCCGATACTCATCCTTTTCAAGATACCGCTTGCACCGCGAAAGAAGTTCAATCTAATCTTCTTACTCTTCCTCGGTGTTTTGACCATGGTCGTTGGAGCAGCCAGAATATTCGTCTTTTATCAATGGATGCTGGATTCTTACGATATAACTTGGAATGCCACCGCGATCGCTCTAGGCGGGATCATCGAATGCAGCGTGGCCAACATTATCGCCTCATTACCAGCGCTAAATCAAACCTTCATCAGCTATTATCACAAAGTGACCCGTCACGGATCCGGTGCACGACGCCAGGGCTCCCAAATGCGCACGCTAAGCCTCGGAGCAATCACATCCCTATTCGAAAGAGCTTACGTTTTCAACCAACAACAGACCAAAGCCTCGAAATACTCTAGTAACGCGACCACGCTGGGGAACACGGAAGGTCAAACTGTCACCTCAACCACCATCGGACCTAAAGATAAAGATTCTCAGGCAATCCATGAGGGAATAACCGCCTTGGAGCCCGCTTTGGCGAGCCGCGACGGTGGCGAGAGCGACGAATCCCTCCCGGATCAATTACATACTTTTCAAAACTATTTTATTGGTAACGCGAGGATTTCGGATGAGGAAATGCAAATGGCTGAAGCCACTGATGAATTTTCCACGGTGGAGATGCCTCGGCGTGCGAAAGTACAATTCGCGAATATGAGGAGGCCATCTTCGCCGACGATTTCTGGTGCTGCGCATTTACACATGGCTGAATAATTTTTTTTTCTAGTTAATTTTTTTTTTTTTTTAAATCTACCCTTCTGTATAATTAGCGTGTTATCGTACGTATATCCTTTTTTCCCTTGGTCGTGTTTTGAAAATATTGTTGGTATTGCCGGTTGGCGGTCTGGTCTGGATTTTTTTTTTTGTTTTTTTATAGTACCTATGGTATGGTATCTGTTTAGAACTTATTGATATGGTTTACGTACACCGACGTGCATCGTCTCTCGAAAAACCTTTCTCCTTTTTCTTTTTATCTTGTGGATTTTCTTTTTGGATTCAGGGATTATAAGGTTACGACTAGAAATATATATACCAATTGAATGATACCAATTAATACAAGGCTATCCATGGGCTTACCTAAATTTCCATACTCTAGTAACAATGCCACTACGTACTATATAGCCCGACTAAAACAAGAAAAAACACTCCCAAGTTAAATGTATAAAAGACTTGAAGATTACCATTAAGATTTAAATCAAATTACCATGGTACTTCAACAGATAAATAAGGAAATATAAGTTCAAGTTCAAGTTGAAGGCACAAAAAAAAGGGAAAAAAAAGAGGTATTATAGAAAAGGATCCCTCCCTCGAATAGTTTCGTTCGATACCACAATAAACACGGGATATCCAAGCTGATCAGGAGAATTTAAAATTCAGAATTCGCATAAAAAGAGCGTTTTTTTTTTTTTTTGGTTCTCGAGACTAGGGATCTTAACCCCGCATTCCAATTGATTACGCATGCGTATGCTTTGGGAACTACAGCTCAGCCAAATCAATTGGGAGAGAGGATCAACCGTGCCGTCGATTGACGTAACCCGCATAATCGAAGCAGTTAGTCGGGACTGCGAACGTTCAAAAAAACCGTGAACTATTCGCATGAGGGGTTTTGTGTAATTGTGGTTGAGCGGGGTGAGTCTCGGGACGGGATCAATCGATCAATCGATATGCATATAGAGCCTAGCGCGATATTTAGCTCCGCAAGATCTCGCCTACAACGGAACTTGACATTCCACGGCCTCCAATTGATCAACCTACTACGCATTGTCGATATCGATGAGTAGTCTGTGGAGCGTACGTACGCTTCTCCAGACTAATCGATGGGTTATGTTCATAGTGGCCAGTCAATATGGACATAAATAGAAGGCCGAAAACCCCTCTTTCCTACCCAAATCAATTCTTCATTCCCCAGCGATCGAAAAAAACAAACATCTACTTAATATACAATTCTATCCAAATCCAAGCCTATAATTATAATTCAGCACCTACTATATACATATTCTTTCAACAATGTCTAGCTTCGACGGACCAGGTATCTATTTGATCACCTCGAAGAAGAATGGAAATGTTGTCAGTCGCCACATGATCGAAGATCGATCCCTCAATCCAAAATACGTCCTTTGTCTTCCAAAACAAGATTGGGACGAACCCAGCTTCTTCTGGGAAATAATCCGGTCCGGACCCGATTCATACGCGATGAAGAACAGAGGTGCTACTCTTACGGATATAAATCACGACTTGAAAGCCGCTCTCATCGAGGGTATGGGAGAGCCTATGGAGTGCCAAATCGTGCCAACAGACGACGGTGGCTGCACGTAAGTTAAGATCATTCCCCATCTCACATGCAAAGTGACTCCTAGCTAATACGTACGCCTGCATGATTGGTATCTTTAGCGTTGTTAAATCCGGGGAAGGAATTGCATGGACTGTCACAGATCATCCAATGATGGGTGAAAACGCTTTCGTAAGTATTAACGCTGGTCCGGTCCACGCTGATTAAATCGCTATGCATGCATTGCATGCATGGGATCAGTCTAACGGCTAATTGATTCTCGGCAAATCTAGATGATGAGACTTGAAGAACAAAATGGCGATATCAACCAGTTATTTGACTTTCAGCGTGTGGAGTATTAGAACAACATGTGCTTCATCTAGCTGTCCACATAAATGGACCATGGGACCTTTATCAAACTAGCTGTAGCCAGAACAATTTGAAAATAGTACACACTATCCTTTATAAAAAAAATAAAATAAAACGTGGTGAATTGATTTCTTTTATTTTGACATATCTGCAATTAATCGATATCCAAATTCTCACTCAGTCAAAATAAACGAACGTCAAAATGAATTCGACGCTCGACGGCGAATTTCATGGCACTGTCGTAAAATTATAGCTCATCATGTATAAAATTACCAGCCCATACATAATGTGGAGTTTCCGAATCGCAGTAAAAGACAGAACTACCGCCGATGAAATAGGCAGAACAGTCTTCAACTCCTCGAGATATAGATACGACTTCTCCTAATGCAATGAAAACAGTAAGATCATAATGAAATGTAAAATTCCTAGATACCAGAACTAACAAAATACATTTCTAAAATACAACTTCGAAAGTCCTTATAAACTTTTTTTAAATACAACCTGTAAATGACATTGATTTGAACCAGAGTTTGTTCGTGGAAATCATTAGATAAATAGATCCGAAAAGGATATCTATGAAAAGCATAAAAGTATAAGGAAAATACAATAAATGAGAAAAAATGAGTAACTCCTGCTATACTCCATAAATATGACTGTATGTTTTTATGCATGTATGACTTTCTTTTACAATGAGAAGAAAAGAAAAGGAAACAAAATGCAAGAGAATCGTACACCACACGAACCAACATGACTTCTAATGCGGAACCAAAACATATACAAGAATCGACAAACAAGTTAATGGTATTAAAAGTGGTATTGGGGAGGGAAGACAAAAAAAAGGTAAAGAGAGAATCTATGCTTTTCGTGAACCTCAAAATCCAACGAGGGATGGACGATACAAAAATTGACAAAGCAACCAGTCCGGGTATCCAACTAGAAAAAAGAAACCAAAGAAAACAACAAAACTCCAATATGCAAATGAAAACGGAAATGAAACAAGGAAAAACAGTCAAGTCGTTTACTTTCTCGGAAGTACTGGGAGCCCCTTCATGATTAGACCATCATCGCGGTCGGAAGTTGTCTCCTGCGTGTCAGGAACCAACGGAGTCGTGGAAGTATCGCTGGGTGAAGTCTCACTATGTGACCTTTCGCTCACAGCATCAGCGCGTCTCGTCGTGGGTGACTGCTCCTCTGCTATCGCAGCAATCTGTCCAGGACCCCCAGTCAATTCCAACGGCCCACCGGCCAAACTCTGTTTTCGAGACGGGCCAGCCACATCCGAAAAAGAGAAAGTCCGCCACATCTCAGATACACTCTTACTTCTCTTCCTCCCCAAGCTCCCAAAGCTGCCAAAGCTGCTGTTCCGACGTGTGGGCATCTTGCCATCTTTAGTCAAAACCGGCAGCCCGGTCCCCGAAGGTACAGGTGGCGAATCCGATCCTCCAGCCGGTCCTTCTTCTCCTCCTGAATTCTGTCCGGAGACGACGATACCGCTCATATTCGTTCTCTCAAAGGTATCCCACCAAGTCATCGACCCCTTCCTCGTGATCCTCGCCTTCTTCTTCTTCTCAGCTCTCTCCCGCCGCGCTTCTTCATTCTCAGCTCTCTCCCTCTCCCTCCTGAGATATGCGTGTCGCTGCCCCTCGGTCATCGCCTCGATGTTCACATTCTCGCCACTTGGAGGCTCCTCCCACTTCCGTCCCATCATCCAGCTAAACCACGACTGCTTCTGTTGTCTCTTCATCAGCCGCCACGGTTTTTCGCGAAGACTAAAAAGAAGGCAGTCCACGGCGCCTTGAATCGGAACGGCAACAGCACTTATGCAAACCAATGGAAACGATGGGCGCTCTGCGAAATGCTGAGAATACTGAAGCGAGTGGTTGATAAGCGGAACGATCCAGATAAGGACGTAAACGCAAGGGTAGATGAAAAGGAAGCGGAGTTGTCGTTGGATGGCGTATTGCCGTCTGCGGAGGGCTTCTTCGCTCTCCGTTGTTCCCGCGCCGGAGATTTGGGACATCTGGTTTTGGCCTACGATTCGCGAGGTGGAGTTGTAGGTGCTACTACCGCCGGTCCCATGACGTTGATCGCCGTCGTAGTGAAGCTCCGCCGGTGCCTTTTCTATGTCGATGGTCTGTCCGGGTGCCCCTCCACCGATAACTTCGATTTCATCGTCGTGGCCATCTCCCTCGGAAATCTGGCGGATTCGTGTGACAACAGGGTCGATTTCTACACTCTCCCCGGGATGTTTCTCCGTCTTCCCACCTATACCGGGGATTTTAAAAGTAGTGCCAAACATGCTGAGCACGGATCCACGTCGATCCGTAGAGGTACGCGATCTGGATCTAGTCGTTTCCAGCACTGACGGTTGCGTCGCATCCGTATCGAAATCTGATGTTCGAAAACGGGCTCGGTAGGCTCGAAAGGTAACTTTGACGTAAATGTATATTGCCAAATACATGCTCGTGATGGCAAACATGATAATGTAGCGAGGAATCCATGCTAGCGCGAGACGGTACCAGAAGGGACGAACCTAAATTTTTGCTCATAACCATAAAGTTAATATGTGTCCGAGGAAATTGGGTTTGGAGCTTAACCAAGGCGTTTGTCATGCAAGGGGTAGAAAGAGGATAATCATGTAAACTTACAGGCAGATAACACCATGTTGTCTGCGCAACAAAAGCCCTTGCGGGATTCGTAAAAGCCAGACCAGCCATGATAAGTGGTATTGCAACGATTATGGTGTAAACGGTATGTCGCCAGCGATATAGCCCGGACTTACCAGCGGGCCCTGTCCGTGGTAAAAAGATGCTCACGGCAGCATGAATGGCGATGAATAAGATGCAAAAGTCTACGAAAACATATATATTGTTAGCTTTATCGGATAACATGAGTTGGACATGCCACTACAACGGGGGTGTCTTACCGGCAGACTCGATACCGAATGCAAAGAAAAACCCGGATGCCTGACAAAATTCGCTAGTATTTGCGGCACTCAATTCTGAAAGGGCGACAGCCGGAAAAATGAAGCTCCATAATGATTTGAATGAGTCGCAGATTATAAGTATCATTATAAGCCTGGTGAGAAACCAACAACGACATTAGCATCAATCGAGAAACCAACTTGCAACATTTCTCTTCTCTTCTCTTCTTCTTTTTTTTTTAACCGAAAAGTTGAGACACGTCAAAAGGTCGATATAAAGGAATACGTACTGCCGTCGAAAATTCCTCTTGATACGAAAGAACCAGTGTAACACGATCGCCGAAGCAACGAGAGTTATACCAGAGCTAACCAAGGCTATTATACGAACTATTTTCAGCTGTTCCTGAGACAGCGCCGGTATAGTTGGATTAGCGCTCCCTAGGCGCGACATGTCGACTAATGTCGTCGGGATGAGATGTGATGAGCCGGTGACGGAGGAAGTTGGGAAGAGAATTGAACTGGTCACCGGCTCTGGATCAACTGGCATGTCCGCCATCTTAAAGGCTTCATTTGAGAGGGGGGAACACGAGCCCCCACACCAAAATCCGGAACACCCAAATCGTAGATTTCGCAGTGAGCCCCGATTAGGTTTTTTTTTTTTTTTTCTTTCTTTCTTTTCTTTTTTGTGCCCGACTTTTTAACACTTCCTCGCTCTTCTCCTTTCCTTGAGTTTTACTCTTTTAATTTTTCTTATTTCTGCTCTCTTGGATTGACGTGCGGATCACGGTGATTCCCCCTTGCGCAGTTAATTTTTGGGACCCAAGCTTTTCTAGGCTTAGTTCATGGGTTTCAAAAGCCTTCGTGGGTGTATGCAATGTCTCCGGCAGGGTGGTTTTTTAAAATTTCCTCTAGTCTCCTAGATTTCCAGAGAATAGACGTAAGTTTCCCAGGCTTTACTTTGTTCTTTTGAGTAATTAGCCCTCTTTTGTTTCAAGACGGCGGGTGGTATGAAGTGTCTGTATGCTGCTTTTGACTCGAAGGAATGTTTAAATGTTGTAAGTTGGAATTTTAGAGATGCAACACTGTTCACGCCGGCGGAGGAAAGTCAGATCCGTAAACGGGAGATAAGCGATGGGCCTAGAAACGTGGTGGCGGCCGGAATGGGCAATGTTGGTGGAAATTTGGGTGCAGAATGCGCATTAATGCCCCCCTTTCAGCTAATCTCGGACCAGACTAGTACCAGCGATATTGCAAAAAAGTATAATTTCTTGCTTTGGTATATGCTTTTGGTACCTGCGTCGATGTCTTATCAGAGAGTAGTCTCTCCGAGACTATTCTCAAAGTATAGAAACGAGGGACAAAGTATTTGACAGAGGAGTACGAAGTATTGAATTGGATTTTCGACTCTCCTTATTTGAAGATTTCGGACCTGTTTCCTGTTTGGGGCAATTGAGCTTTGAGGTTGTTGTTGTTGTCGTTATTGTTGTTGCTTTTGATTTTCGGTTTGTGTTGTCGTTTGTGTTGTTGTTCGTGCGACCTTCGAGCTCCGCGAACAATTTCGGGATTGCTTGGTCTCGCAATCTGGTCTCGCGGCGAAGTCGTTCGGATCCTTGATGGTTACTATATGGTATACAGAAATTCGACCGACGTCCAGGCTTCTGGTACCGATAATGAGTGAATAGGATGGCGATAGGGAGAGAGAGAGAGAGAGAGAGAGAAAAACGAGTGGACGGCAAATCGACTTTTATGGAGCGGCCTATCTTAATTAAAAAGACTGTGACAACCTTAGCATTAAACCAACTTCTCCGGTATTTGTCCTCTTTGGTACTCTCATTAAGTGCAGGTTCAACGCCCTGGTTTAACACTGCAGCAATTGCGGTTTCCGGTGGAGAAACCCTCTAGTTGTTTCGAACGGGAGGCATGTGAGGGTATATATTTAAGGGTTGCTCCTGTATATATACTTAAGTAGGTAGCGGTTGTGTATGTTTATGTCTCCTATTGAATTCCTGTGCGACGGCGCCGGGCGATGAAACAAATATAAAATGCACGTAAAATATGCAGCGCTGTTGTGCTATCTTTACCTTGAAATTTGCGATCGGTACACTCAGATCGGGTCCTCTGGCAGCTAGCTTACAGCCCTGCCATGCTGGAATAATAATAATAATAATAATATCGACTTCGCAAAGAGGTTCGTGGGTGGAGAAGCGAGTGAGACGTGATATGATATCTTTATCGCTTCAAGGCGGCGAGCCTGAATTTCGAGATTATTATAATATTGTTGTAATGAGCGAGCGACGACGTGGATGACGCAAGGTTAAGGATTGAATGTTCATGCAATGCATGCATGCATCGCAGGGCTGTCGGTCGATAATGATGATGATGATGATGATGATGATGATGATGATGATGATGATGATGATGATGATGATGATGATGATGATGATGATGATGATGATGATGATGATGATGATGATGATGATGATGATGATGATGATGATGATGATGATGATGATGATGATGATGATGATGATGATGATGATGATGATGATGATGATGATGATGATGATGATGATGATGATGATGATGATGATGATGATGATGATGATGATGATGATGATGATGATGATGATGATGATGATGATGATGATGATGATGATGATGATGATGATGATGATGATGATGATGATGATGATGATGATGATGATGATGATGATGATGATGATGATGATGATGATGATGATGATGATGATGATGATGATGATGATGATGATGATGATGATGATGATGATGATGATGATGATGATGATGATGATGATGATGATGATGATGATGATGATGATGATGATGATGATGATGATGATGATGATGATGATGATGATGATGATGATGATGATGATGATGATGATGATGATGATGATGATGATGATAAAGTTGAGGTTAATTGGATTAAACTGATCGATTTGTCCTAATTGGCGTTTAACCTTGCATGACTTGGTCTACAGCTGAACAGGGAGATCGAGAGAGCACCGTAACGGTTCCGGTGAGGCGGAGGGCGCGAAGGCAGGTATCTCTTCGCGGAGTGGGTCGCTTGACAACGCCGTGTATGCATGTCTCTCAACCGAAGAGCTGCTGCTGCTGTACGATCCTTAATTAAGGACTTAGTAGTTAATCGGTTCCCATTCAACTATCGGTCACCCAGTCGGGACTACGTTAAGCAGTAATTAGTAGTAGCATAACCCTGATGTTAAAGTGTTAGCCACGCCATTTCATATGAATTCGATACCATGTCTCGTTATCTCATGCATGCATACTATCGATTCGTTCTAGGTTCCATATCACCCGCTGCTATCTACCTATCGATATCACCACAATGTTCATTTATGATAAAATGATCATGATATTAGCTAATGAGGAATATCGCCGGTATCCACTCCCACGATAGACATGCCAGATGTCTTGATATTCACGGATGGATGGATGTTGCCTCGCTTGTGCCTCAGCCGGAAGGGAAAGAGGAGGCTGCTCATGACGTTTGTCTACGAGATGCCCTTTCTCACCAACAAAACCCGGTCGCTACCTCGCCTCGCCGCCGACTAGATCTAGACTAATATTATTATTCATTCGTGCTCTACACAGTCATTCGGTTTCCTACAATTGAACCGACCGACCGCGAATGCTGCTGTCCTTCTTAATCGGCTCATCTGCGAATTCTGCTCAGACAACACGGTTTGTATTGGCTACTTGTCTGTGGTCTCGAGAACCCTGTCCGTACGAACAAACTTGTCTGCCAACCGGGGTTTTCGAATCTTCGCAACCAGCTTTCCAACCCAATAAATAATAAAGAACTAGCGAGAAGAGGCGAGAGAACACAGCCAGGATTGTTTACGGCAAATGAAAACAAGGGTCGCCGGTCGATCAATCATTTCGATCCCTCTGCAGCTCTGTTACCTTGAATTCCATTGTCTTCGGCGTCTCGTCCTCTGTCTCCTTCCCAACCCCGTTTCATATACTAAGTAATTGTACTAATTACAATGGTTGCGTGATTTGTTATCTCCGCAGTATCCATATTGCTCTTCCTTTTTTTTTTTTTTGTTATCGATATATCGATATTTCGCCGTCTAAGAACCTTGTTTTCCAATCATAGTATGATAGGTTTTTTGGGGTCTTTTGAGACCATGCAGCCACTGTTCGGAAAACGGCGAGCTTTCCATACAACTTCCCCCATCCATCCGATGTCAAGGCAGGCCAAGTTCCTGGTGTTTCAACCAGACATTCGCGATATCATGTCGAAAGTGATCCCCTAGGCCCTGCTGTCTAAATCAGGGTGGTTGGAATGTGAATCCACATTTTACAAGAGATATTTTTTCATTCTTGATCAATTGATTCCGATTTTTCTGATATGGGGACAATTTAGCCTAGAATTTCTGCATCCATCTGACGATAATGTAATCAGAAATATTTTTAAAAATTAGAACTGGCCAACAACGTCTATAGCTACGGTCAAAGCGAAAGCTACAAGCTCTATCACAAAGTCTCTTTAGCAGTCACTGACACAGCGCTACAAGAGCTCGCGACTAAATTTACAAAGTTAAAGCTTCAGAAAACTTTCCTTCTCGATCGAACTGAGGCTCTTCTACATGCATTTTCTTGATAACCAAAATTTTTGATTCAAATAATAGTATATTTGGTATATTTGGTCACTTCGGGAGAATTTCCAAAACTAGGTACAGACACCCCATTTTGGGTTTAACCTTTAGGCTTGCATTTTTCCAAATTTCCTCTTTTAGTAAGATTCAAAAGAACAAAAACGTGGGTTTACCTTTTAAAGTAAGTTTAAACTTCCCACACAGAGCAGCACCCAGGAATTTTTATAATTCCACGAGCTCACTTTTTGATTATTTTATTTTACTTTTCTTTTGCATTCAAAGTCGGCCGTAGTATTAGTCTGGGGGCGTGAGACCCGTTCGAATTCCTGGATCATTCAAACTCCGGAACACGCTAGCACTACACCAGTGCACCTCACCATCTCGTTTTCGATAGGCAGCATTCTCAAGTATAAGACCACGGCCGTTGAATCAAGTGGCCAATTGATAACCCGTGATCTCCGTTCAAAGCTCAGTTCAATGCGCTAATGCTACTCGATCCGGCTTGATACTAGTTTGGTAGTAATGAGGCGAGTGAGGAAAGCGGTTTTGCCTTGTTGGTAGATTTCCGACGGCGGATATGCCTATGCACCCTCTGAATGCATTCGCTATGTGCTTTACTATACCATATTCCGATATCGATCATATTCCGAACAGAGTAAGAATACACATATATTGGGGCATAAATAGGCTGCAGCGCCATCCTTCGGAGCTCGCGCTCTGTGCGGAAAAGTAACATTTACAACCAACATTTGGACGAATATGCTTATCCGCTCACGGCGGCAACATGAAAAAATCCACCATGGGGAATCAGGTTAAATCGTTTTTGGGTTTTTCTCCGAGGAACTCCGGACGGAAATTTGGATGCCGAGTTCTAAATCTTCGATATTTCCGTTTTATCTCCCTTTTTTTTTTTTTTTTTTTTTTTTTAAAAAAAAAATTATTCTGTGGGCTTTAGGTTGCGATAGCACGTACGAGACTAACTAAGTACGTATTTACGATTGGCGGGTTTCAGCGACGCTATGAACTTTTACAGAGCTTCGGTTCAGCACATTCGTACGGCTCTCCTTCTTTCTGGATCACCCACCCATCCATCCATCCATAGATCCATATATGTTTCGGAACGCTAATACCACGTGAGAGATCTCTTCTAGAAGGCTATGGCTGGCGTTACGTAGCGCTACTATGGTGTAGAAGCCCATCTTTAACATAGAAATGGGTGACTAAAAAGCCAAAGGGAAGGGGAAAAAAGGGTATCATGAGGTTCATACGACGGGTTTGGAATAGATCCGGAGGAAGATCTTCGAAGAGGGGAGAGAGGACGTATTCCCACCTATTAACAGCTATATGGTATATCTGATCTCAGGAGGCGTTTCTTTGCCATGACATTGCCATGCATGACTGTTGTAAGCTTGTTATATGATCTGAGACAGATCTGGTATATTAAAATTACGTGCGAAAATGATGCATCAATATTGAAATTTCGAAGAAGGACTCATGCTTTCTTCGTACGACGTTTACTCGCCGCTTTCGGTGTCTCTTTCGCGGACGTCTCCGTGGGCTCATCACTGAATGCTACCTTCTTACCCTCTGATTTTTTCGGATTCGGAGTCGGTGCGTCTGCCGTAGTCTTCTCAGCGTCCCCCGTTTCACCCTTCTTATTCTTCTTGTCTGCCTTCTCTTGTTCCTTCTTTTCGCGGGCTCGTGCTACAGCCCCCTTCTTCTCAAGCTTTTCCACTTGAGCCTTTGAAACCTCACAAAGCTGCTGTCCTAGAATTTCATCCTCGATTTCCGGTTTTCGTAGTCTGTAGAGTTCGAGTGACTATTAGCTTGCTACACCCAATGTGATACGAACGAACAATACGCACTCTGATACGCGACACTCCCTGATGAACCGACCACCTTTCATCCTCGCATACTCCGGATCATACAATCCCGCAAAGAAACCCTGTGCTCCCTCATCCGTACTTTTCAACACGATCCACCACAGCGGCCAAGTGACCACGTAAACCAACAACCCAATCACACTCCCCAATGATAACCACCTCCTACTCCCTGGACTCCTCATGATACCTGGATCCACGCTATAACACTTGACATTCACCGGCATGTTATCCGGCCTTTTATACGCGTCCAACTGCCTTTGCAACTCCACCACAAACGCCATCAACGCGATCTTTGCAGCGCCGTACACCAACCACGGTCTCCGCGCGGGATACCCCCGCTCCAAGAACTCCACATCGTTCAAATCCAAATCACCGACCATGTAAGCCGCACAAGTCGCCACGAGAACCCTCACATCCCTATCCGGTGGTTGCACCTTCAACGCTGGCATCATGAGGGTGAGAAAGTGGTAGTTTGCGAGATAATTCACACCCCACTGAGATTCCACGCCGTCTTTTGTCAACTCCCGTGCGGCAAATGGCGGTGACATGATACCCGCTGCGAGAACGATGGAGTCCAGTCGGCGAGGCGGGGCGTTGTCGAGCCATTTTGTACAGAAGAGACGGATGGAATGCAGTGAGGAAAGGTCGCATTCTTCGGCGTAGATGAGAGTGTTTGAGTAGCGAGAACGGAGGTCGGAGATGTAATCTACCAGCCAGGAATCATGGGTGGAGCGGACGAGGAGGATGATTTGAGCGCCTTTGGAGGCGAGGTCGTTTACTATTGCTGCTCCGAGGCCGGAGGTGCCGCCCTATTCACACATTTACATAAAAGAGTATTTAGAAATGAATAATTGAAGATAGGATAGAAGTTATGTTGAATGAGTGGTGTGACTTACGGTGACCATGACGACTTTACCGTGCATCACACGGTCGACCTTGTTGGTCTGGCCGGCGAAGAACCAGCGAAGGCCGTAGATTAGAGCTGCCCATGGTAGGAAGCGGAGGATCTGAGGAAGATACGGAACCGACGAGACGCCGTGCGAGACGACCTGGTTGAGAAACTCGACGGGCATACTCTCATCCGGTCATTTGCGTTCGAGGATAATAACTTATATACACGTATGCTGTAAACCGAGACTAAAACCGTGATATCACGGGAGGAAAGGGAAATGTGTTGAGGTGTGGTCGTCGCGTTCCAATGTCTTGGCGTTTTCAGCGTCCTCAAAGGCGACTTTCTTTGAGAGTCACTCGAAGCAAATCTTCAACATCGAACCCAACCATCACGACCTAATCACGACTAAGCCGCGATGAGCTTCGAGGACCTCCAGAGCCTCGAGCTCCTGTCGCTCGTGTCAAAGATCACTACCGAACTGACAAATCACTTGGGAATGTAAGTTTCCATCATCTCATCTCATCTCTAACTTCAGCCCAGCAAAAATGTTAACAAATGACGATAGAAACGACAAGACTCTCGCCGAATTCATCATCAACCTTCACCATGACTCCTCCTCCATCTCAGACTTCAAATCCAAGCTATCCTTCCCGGGCGTCGACTTCCCCAACTCCCTGGCCGAATCCATCGACCGTCTAATCTTAACGATGCATCCGCGGCACAAAAACAAGAAGGGAAAGAACAACAACCAAAACGATACAGAAATGGCTGATGATGACGGCGGGTTGTCTGCTTTTGAAGACTTGGAGAAGAAGTCGAGGGTGTTCAAAGGTCTGGCCTTACCGGACACCGAAGACGCGCCGTGGAAGGCAGAGTACGATAAAGCCGAGAAGGAAGCGGAAGGAAAGGGGAAGAATGTCGCCCGGGAGGAGAAGGGCAAAGAGGAGCCGGACGCGATAGATGATACTCTCGCCTTGCTGGAGAGCTTAGAGGGTAAAGCTCGCGCGGAGAGGAATAGGAAACGTACTAGAAGTCCTAGTCCTATAAGGGATGAGAGGTACGGGAAGAGTCGGAGGAGGAGCCGGTCGCGGTCACCGGGTTATGGAAGAGATAGGAGTCCGAAGAGGGGTAGAGATGGAGAGTATGAGAGGTATGGGAGGGGTGGAGGAAGAGGTTACGAGAAGGAGAGAGGCAGAGGCAGGCGGTACGATGATTATGACGACGATTCCGAATTCAGGAAACCACCGGCGAGAGAACTGGATGACGCGCCGGTGATATACAAGGTTTATGATGGTGTCGTATCTGGAGTCAAGGATTTTGGCGCTTTTGTCAATTTGAAGGGGGTTAAGGGCAAGGTGGACGGGTTGGTGCACATTTCTGCGATACAGAACCAAGGAAGGGTGAACCACCCCTCCGATTTGCTATCGCGAGGCCAACCGGTGAAAGTTAAGGTCATCTCGATAGAAGGAACCAGAATTGGGCTTTCGATGAAGGAAGTCGATCAAGCTACTGGTAGAGATATGATCCCTGGAAAGCGGATAGGCACCGGCGCGAACTCCTCGAAACTGTCCGGTCGACTCGGCGCTCACGAAGAGGTACCAGTGTTCGAAGGCGAAGATGACGGCAAACCGCTGAACAAAAAGCGGTTAACCTCACCGGAGAGGTGGGAGATCAAGCAGCTTATAGCGTCTGGTGCACTGAGCGCTAAAGATTATCCTGATATCGATGCCCACTACGATGACCCCGAGAACGGTGGAGAGCTAGAGGAGGATGTGGATATTGAAGTCCGAGAGGATGAACCACCATTCCTTGCCGGCCAGACGAAGCAAAGTTTGGAACTATCACCCATAAGAGTCGTCAAGGCTCCCGATGGATCGATGAATCGTGCTGCAATGTCAGGAACAACCTTGGCGAAGGAGAGAAGAGACCTAAGACAACAGCAACAGCAAGACGCTGCGGCCGAGGCAGCTCAGAACATCGATTTGCAGGCTCAATGGAACGATCCGATGGCTGGAGAACGGCAATTCGCGACGGATATCCGGAACCAGGTGTCCAAGTCTGGTGATATGCCCGAATGGAAACGAGTCACGATGAGTAAGAATGAAAGCTACGGTAAACGAACCTCACTATCGATTAAAGAGCAGCGAGAGTCGCTGCCGGTATACAAGCTCAGAGACCAGATTATCCAAGCTGTTCGCGACAACCAGATCCTTATTGTCGTCGGAGACACAGGGTCTGGAAAGACAACTCAGATGACGCAATACCTCGCGGAGGGTGGCTTTGCGGATCGTGGTATAATCGGTTGTACTCAGCCTAGACGTGTCGCAGCTATGTCGGTCGCTAAGCGTGTAGCTGAGGAAGTCGGTTGTAAACTTGGTCAAGAGGTTGGATATACGATTCGTTTCGAGGATTGCACGAGCCCGGAGACGAGGATCAAGTACATGACGGACGGTATGCTACAGAGAGAAGTTCTTCTCGATCCAGATTTGAAGAGGTATTCCGTAATCATGTTGGACGAAGCCCACGAGAGAACGATCGCCACAGATGTCCTCTTTGGGTTGATCAAAAGTAGGTTTTTCTTCTTTCCCGTTATATACTATTGCTAACGAAAATCTAGAAACTTTGAAGAGACGCCCGGATCTAAAGCTTATTGTCACGTCTGCAACTCTTGATGCCGAAAAATTTTCGATTTACTTCAACGAATGCCCCATTTTCCACATCCCGGGTCGTACATTCCCCGTGGAGGTTTTGTATACCAAGGAACCAGAATCCGATTACTTGGACGCCGCCCTGATTACCGTCATGCAAATTCATCTATCGGAACCGCCTGGAGACATTTTGCTCTTCTTGACGGGTCAGGAGGAAATCGACACCGCATGCGAGATTCTTTACGAGCGTATGAAGGCTTTGGGTCCAGCCGTCCCCGAGCTCATTATTTTACCTGTGTACTCTGCCCTTCCTTCCGAAATGCAGAGTCGAATTTTCGAACCAGCACCCCCCGGTAGCAGGAAGGTCGTCATCGCTACCAATATCGCCGAAACCTCGATTACGATTGATCAAATCTTTTACGTTATCGACCCTGGCTTTGTCAAGCAGAATGCCTTTGATCCAAAATTAGGAATGGATTCGTTGGTCGTTACCCCTATTTCACAAGCTCAAGCGAAACAAAGAGCTGGTCGTGCCGGACGTACAGGTCCCGGAAAGTGTTACAGATTGTACACCGAGGCTGCTTTCCAAAGCGAAATGTTGCCTTCGTCGATCCCTGAAATTCAGCGTCAGAATTTGGCGCATACAATTCTGATGCTGAAAGCGATGGGAATCAATGATCTCCTACATTTTGACTTTATGGACCCGCCGCCGACCAATACCATGTTGAACGCTCTAGAGGAATTGTACGGTCTCGGGGCGCTCGACGACGAAGGGTTGCTCACCAGACTGGGTCGCAAAATGGCAGATTTCCCTATGGACCCTGGCCTCAGTAAAGTCCTCATCGCATCGGTAGATATGGGCTGTTCTGACGAACTACTCACCATCGTGGCGATGTTGCAAGTCCAGACCGTCTTTTACAGACCGAAAGAAAAACAACAACAAGCAGATCAGAAGAAAGCCAAATTTCACGACCCCCACGGCGACCACCTTACCTTATTAAACGTTTACAACTCGTGGAAACAAAACAACTTTGCGAGTCCTTGGTGTTTTGAAAACTTTATCCAAGCGCGATCCATGCGACGAGCGCAGGATGTGAGACAACAGCTGGTATCGATTATGGAACGGTATAACAACCGTATCGTCAGCTGCGGGAGGAATACGATGAAGGTCAGACAGGCCTTGTGTACCGGATTCTTCAAGCACGCTGCCAGGAAGGATCCGACCGAAGGGTACAAAACGCTAGCGGAGGGGACGCCGGTGTATATGCATCCCAGTTCAGCATTATTCGGAAAACCGGCAGAGCACGTGATTTATCATACGTTAGTGCTAACGACGAAGGAGTACATGCACTGTACGACGGCGATTGAACCAAAGGTAAGCAATATACTTTCCACTTTTCACGGTTTAGGATTCTTTGGGACTGACTTTTGTTTCCGTAAATAGTGGCTTGTTGATGCAGCGCCAAGATTCTTCAGGGTTGCGCCGACAGATAGGTTGAGTAAGAGGAAGAGGAACGAGAAGATTCAACCGTTGTATAATAGGTTTTCTGATGGTGATGATTGGAGGTTGTCGGCGCAGAGAAGGCAGGGAAGAGGTGGTGGGGGTGGAACATGGGGTTAAGCCTATTCTTAGTAGGATTGTGGGGTATATGCGGGCGATATGGATTATTTAAGCAGCTTTAGCATATTCTAAGATCTTTGCATTACGCCTGAAAGATTGATATGGTTGGAGATGTGACGATAGTTACTTAGTTGTAAGATATATAAATACGATGCAGATGTATGATGAATACCCCAGTTTAGCTTATTCTCGAAAGACTAGCGCATCGATGCAGAAAGAACAGAGTCGAAAAAGTACATTCTCTCGGCAGACTAACCCTGGATGGAATAAATGACTGTTTTGTTTAATTTATATTTCGTAAGCGCTAGATGATATATGACTCCGAGAACCCACCAAAATCCTACTCGTACGTAAGTGAGCTCTGTCAAAAGCGCGTGTTGGGCAATCCTACTGCGTCGATATAAGCTGCAGCTTTGGCCCACTATTAACGAGCTTCAACCCTCCAACCCCAAAAACCTCGACGCGTCCTCACACCTGCAAGCTAACAAACCCGATCGCGGTGAATAAAATCACTATCTTGAGATACTTTTACAGCTTCACGAGCTCAAACCTTCAAAAAATCTTCACCATGGCAGATGTTAAACGTGTTGCCTTCATCCCTCTCGAATCAAGTACGTCACACTACTACCAACCCACCCACCCCTCCACCTTCCCACTGACCTTCATGTAGACCCGGAAACTTTTACCAACCTCGCTCACAAACTCGGCGTATCTCCCGCTCTCTCCTTCCACGATGTCTTCTCTCTCACCGAACCAGATCTCCTAGCGTTCATCCCCCGCCCCGCTCACGCCTTAATCCTAATCTACCCCTCCACCGACGACCCAAACAAGCAAAACAACGAAGCATACCCCGCCGCCTCAGCCGAAGGGCCAGTCTTGTTCATCAAACAGACCATCAAAAATGCATGCGGTCTAATGGCACTGCTACACTCTTCTCTCAACGGTGGTGTCCGAAAAAATCATATCGTAAAGGGCTCGGATCTGGAACAACTTTTGAACGAAGCTATCCCACTAGACCCCTACGCTCGCGCCGAACTGTTGATAAAATCACCTAGCTTGGCCGCAGCGCATAAAGAGGCTGCGGAAGCAGGGGAGACAGAGGCACCAGATGCAGAGTCGGAGGTGGATTATCATTACATCGCCTTCGTGAAGGGGAATGATGGGGATAACGGGGTTTATGAGATGGACGGGAGCAGGAAGGGACACAGGAAGATCGCGGAGATGGAGGGGGATGATTTGCTGGATAGCGAGGAGGTGAGGAAGGTGGTGCAGGAGAGGATGAGCGATACGGGGAGTGTGCATTGTGGGATTGTGGCGATGGTTGAGGGGAGTATGGATTAGGGAATTTCACATCATGCGGTGTCTATTGTGATATAATATATGGCGTTTTGCTTCAATACGGTGGTTTTCTACGTTGTTATCTACGATTTGAGGGCATGGATGGTTATGCTAAAATGGTAATAACAAGGTTCGGCTTTTATGGGACACATAAAATCTCGGGTTTCGTATCAATATCGAGGTCGGCTGTGCTTGTGGGGAAAGATCGATAGCTTTTGCCAAACGTGATGATATTGGATTATCTTGGTCTAGACGAAATATTGGGAGACATGGTCCTTTAACGATTTGCAAGGTCATGCGTACCTGGTCTCGAATGGGCACCTGGCTTCGCTCTGTAAGGTGTCATGAAAGTGCTATCGTGCTAGTATTAACTTATGAATCGTCAAACTTGATCTTGGTTACATCTGCCTTGTCCATCGGATCGAATATTGCTTTCTCGGCCTACGGATATATATTATTGCGTGATTGAAAATTTCGTGAGAAATATTTGCATGGAACCTTTATTTTCTTGAGTTTCCTTGAGACATGCTAACAAACCCAGTATACATTGCAAGCATGCCAGTATGTTTAAAAATCTTCGAAAGAGAACTTTGAAGCGAGAAAAATTAAAGAAAAAGCCCATATAGATCTTGGCGACCATGTCGGCTGGGATCATAATCTCAGAGTATTTACGTAAGGATTAGAAGATCGTAATATTCTTAAATCCGATTGCTAATATATAGGATATTAATAGTCTGGCGCTGGCTCAAAGCTGAAAGTATATTTTTCCTCCCCTGAAGCCTTGTCAATTAATCGACTTATATTTCTCTCCGAGACAACGGCGGCGCCTTGTCAACCATGCTAATCGATTCGACCTATCGCTGATTTCCAAGCCCGCTGAGATTAAAATAATTATGTTAGCGCCTGTTTTCCTGGTCTCGCTACCACTGGCATAGAGCCGTGCGAGCCCCATCCCCCAGACTAATTAGTTAGTCCGAACCAAACATCCAGCCTGCCCCAAGAAAATCGCCCGTCACTCAGGGTTGGGAGGAGGATATCAAGGAAGATGCACCATGGACACGCGTGTCTCAAGGAAACGAGTCCCTCGTGTTTGCACGTCGGAAGCGTCCCCCAGACTAGGAAACATGACATGATCTTGCACTCCGTATTTGACAAATTTCCGGTGGAACGGAATCGAAGGTTCAAGGGAAATGCTCAATGCAAACAGTCGACACGATTGTTCAAAAACCCGAATGACCGGCGTCGACTCTCAAACACTCAAAGAGATTGGTGTTTTCAAAGAAAATGGAAAAAGCTTGAAGCCCTGTGAGATGTGAGCTCTCAAGCATGAGTGGCCTAACTTGTTGGCTGTCAACTGTTAACAAAGACCCTTCAAGAATCGAGGCTAGACCCTTCGTGCTTTGTTTTGAAACGAAAGCTCGGGTCCTCTGTGAGGTGAGTCTTTGGGTTGGTGGTTTTCGGTCAGGGGTAGCAATCAGCCGGTTGGCCAGCATCGGAAATTAACAAGGAAGCAGCCGAAGATATTTTTATACCCCTGCAGATGCCATATGCCATAACCTATCCAGAAAACAGCAAAAACGCCAAAGAGGTGCGAATTCTCGATCTTGACAAAGAGCGCGTAAAAAAACCTATTGGATGTATCAGTAACCTAGCGCCCGAGGTCTAAACTAAGTCAAGGCGGGTTTCTTTGAAAACTTGGCACCGCTTAATCTCTGAGCGAAAATTCTGCAGGCGAGGAAATTCTGCAAAGTGGAGTTAACTTTGGTGGTGCCAGTATTGGGTGATTTATTTTAGATGTTTCTATTCTTTTTCTCCACAATTCACTGCAGAGAGAGGGGGATAGAGAGAGAGGATAAGGAGTTTACGTTTCATGAAAAGCGATGGATATCGCGACGGCCTGGTCTGTTTGGCACAGCGGCATTTGGTGACATCGTGAAGCCTTTCCCTTTCGAGCGACTGCACCTGGCAAAATACAACAAGGTTGTCAAAGCCACAACGCTAAATCGTGTCTGACTTGTCTGACTCGCAAAAATGCGGCGGACAGGGTACAGCTCGATCACGTCGTATCCTTATACTCTTAGCTTGGGTTCAATCAATGGACGCACCCCGGTACAAGCGCTTGCCTCAGGTACACGCCCACTGTTGCTTGTCTCAGCCAATAATTTTACACCTTTTGTGCATTTTCAAGACCTCGAATGCAAGTCATCGTGAAAGGGATTAGCTCACAAACAATCCGATCTCGGGACCGATCTAATATTAATAAAACATCATGCCTTGTTAACAACCCAGATAAACTATTTATATGGCCGGTCCTTCCGTCCCAGGTTTCGATATTCTCTTTCATCATTATCAGCATTCACTTCTATTTTCCTTTACTATCAGCTTTCGCTTCTCTTTTTTATCTTTCTTTTCTTCACTTCTCTTCAACATTCGCTTCAATTAACCTGAACTGAGTTCACTGGTCGTTTAATATCTTTTTCAACCAATTTTTATATACAACCTTTTTCTCGCCTTCGTTCAATTTTTTTATATCAATACTATTCAAAATGCATTTCTCTTCAATTTTCGGAGGACTTCTTTTGGCCTTCGCCGCATCCGAGTCTCTCGTCTCTGCCTTGCCTCAGAACGACAAGCGTGACTACGGAAACTATGGAAACTACTACGGTCCCCAACCGACCACCACTCCAGCAAAGGCCCCAGTTGGTACTTGCGCCAGCGCCACCAAATATGTGACCAGATATTCCACCGTCAAGCATGTCTCGACCAGGACCGTGACCAAAGTTGCCCTCAGGACTGTGACAAAGACTTCCACCAAAGTCGCCCTCAGGACCGTCACCAAGACTTCCACCAGGGTTTCCGTCAAGACTGCCACCAAGACCATCCGTCAACCAATCAATGTCGTCAAATATTCGACCGTTGAGAAAACTTGTACCGAGTACATCACTAGGAAGCCGGTCACTCAAGTGGTTACTGCCTATGTCACCGATTTCTCCACAGTCGTTCCGAACGCTGTCACTGTTCAAGCCACTGAATACGAGACCAAAACCGCGACTGTCACCGTCACTCCAGCTGCCCAATATATGACCATCACTATCACCCCAGCTGCCATCCATGATACCAAGACTGTTACAATCACCCCAGCTGCCATCCATGATACCAAGACTGTTACAATCACCCCAGCTGCCATCCATGATACCAAGACTGTTACAATCACCCCAGCTGCCATCCATGATACCAAGACTGTTACAATCACCCCAGCTGCCATCCATGATACCAAGACTGTTACAATCACCCCAGCTGCCATCCATGATACCAAGACTGTTACAATCACCCCAGCTGCCATCCATGATACCAAGACTGTTACAATCACCCCAGCTGCCATCCATGATACCAAGACTGTTACAATCACCCCAGCTGCCATCCATGATACCAAGACTGTTACAATCACCCCAGCTGCCATCCATGATACCAAGACTGTTACAATCACCCCAGCTGCCATCCATGATACCAAGACTGTTACAATCACCCCAGCTGCCATCCATGATACCAAGACTGTTACAATCACCCCAGCTGCCATCCATGATACCAAGACTGTTACAATCACCCCAGCTGCCATCCATGATACCAAGACTGTTACAATCACCCCAGCTGCCATCCATGATACCAAGACTGTTACAATCACCCCAGCTGCTCAATACAAGACCGTCACTGTTACTCCGGCAGCCCTCACAAAAACCGTCACAGTCACGCCAGAAGCCAAAACCGTCACAGTTCAAGGCGCTGAAAAGACCGTGACTGTTACCCCAGAGGCCAAGACAGTTACAGTTCAGGGCGCCGATAAGACCGTCACCCTACCAGCTTCTACCGTCACCCTACCATGCAACGGAGGATCCGGCACCACCACCACCACCACATCTGGCTCTGTCGAAGCTCAATCGACAAATACTTGCACCAAGACTGTCACTAATTGTTATGACAAGGACCACGCCCGTCGCTGCTTTACCTCTGTGACGAACGTCTGCGGTAACGGCGGATATGTCACCACCACTACAACTACCGCTGCTCACACCACCACTCTCCACACTACTACTACTACCACCCCCGCAGCTCACCCATACGGTAACGCATACGGTGGATACGGTTATTAAGTTAGACGTATCCCATCCAGAGTGTATTGGAAGGAAGTAGATAGATGGATCAGAAAGGTAATGAGATGAGTTGGATAATCATCATGCATTTTTTTAAAGTATTAAATGTAAACAACTTTGTACGACTTCAGAGCGAGCTTTTTTTTTTATTTTTAGTTTTTTCTTCTTTTGGTTTTGAATGCATGGTACGCGGCTCATTCATTTAAGGGGATTTAAAAAACATGGAGCATATATCCTTTTCCTTTGTTTAATTCTAATTTTTAAATATGTTAAAAAAAAAAAAATAGCATGGGCGGAAGGCGTATGAAAATAACAGAATTATTATTCAACCTGCTTGAACATTTCCATATTTTATAATACTTTGAATCGTAAAATTACAGTCTCCTTGATAACAAATATTAAATGCGGTGCTTTTAATAAACTCTTGTCGGCCTCGATTTGAATTAGGATCGAGATCACAGTGCAAAAGCAACCGGGGAGTTACTATCACAAATATTTTCTTGTCTGTGCCCTTGCGTGTATTGTTGGGCATTTTGGTTATCATCATATCGATACATGGTCGCGTCGGCTCTGGAACCTGCTCGTTTTATACCGTCTTCCAAACTGGCAACGAATCCTTTATCAACTGACAAAACCTTTAATTATTTTGCTTAATATCACAGGAAACAAGAGAAACATAAAATCAAAAGAAACCAAAGAATGCAAATACTAACTCTACGTTAAAAAAAAAAAGGGAAAAAGAAATTCGTAAAACCAATATTCCATATGAAAGCATGGTGTGTGAAAACATTTCGGAGGTTCTGCTCGAGCTTCCCGGCTCTATTGGACTCGATAATATCAAGACTTAAAACAGAATAGACTATATTGATAACGCCGTAATGATCTACCTCTCAGTCCTTTTAACCTATCATTGCGGGTAGCCGCGCCATCAATTTATCTGCAGCCATTCTTATAGATACAGATAAAATCTTAGCGTAAAGAGGATGACTTTCTGGTATCTTTGCCTTTTCGGATTCTTGAATCCAACGGTCGAGAACAGGTTCTGCGTAGCGAACAAGGCCTCTTTTGGTCATAAGAAACGTTGCAAGTTTAATAAAGATGATTTGGTTAGATAAGCTAGGGTTTGTAGGACCGAAAGAAAATGATCGGTCCAGAGTCTGTTGCATGATATGAAGCGAGCCGTGAATATCCCTGTTTTTAAAATGAGCATAGGCCCTCCAATAATTAAACGAAAACCAAGCTTTTGATTCCCGAGGGTTGACGCAAAAGTCGTCCATTTCCCGAGAACAAGTCGTATATACAATGTGGTTGAGGACTTTTCCATAGCTTACTGCCTCAGCGTACTGTTCTAGTTGAATATGGGAACCAATGATACAGGATCCGCATTTTAGATAATCAAGGAGACGATATAATGACTTATTTCCCATCAGTCGGTTTGTATATTGTTTAATCAACCGATGTAATATTTCCGCGTCCTCCAGTCGTGACATTTTTCGAAGAAATAGGTGAAACGCTGATGCTATAGAAATTTTAATCATGACCATATTTCCCTGTGGTGGATAGTCAGTCGCTAGCCACCCTGTGGCTAGTTGTATCAGTTGGGGTGTTTTCTGCAGCTCTTTCTGCGTTTCGTAGGCGTGTATAAGAAATTGGACCAGGCGTAGCCGATTTGCTGAAGCCTCGAATAAAGAGTATATATCGACCAGTAACTCAGCTAGCTTTACTAGGGTGTCGGAGTGGATAGCTTTTTTACGGTTCCATAGCCACACGAACATATTGAAGTGGAATAATGCCCCAACCACTGCTCGATGGGTGATACCGTAAATCGATAACAGATACGGCAAATGAATAACTAGTTCTCGAAACGTCTGCCGGTAATCCTCACGAAAGACGAAATAGCCCTCGAAGTCGGTAAATGTCGCATCGTCCGATCCGATTGCAGACCATAATTGCCCGATAACGCCGTAAAATTCAGCAATTACTGCTTCTGATATGTCGCGTTTTATTGTGACTCTCTTTTTACCTTGAGCCCACAGGGCCATGTTATAGTCGACCGGCACCGACTTGTCATTTTCATTAGTGTTGAGAGGCTCACTTCCGGACTGGAAATTTTCTGCTGAGCGGACCATATCGTTCAATATATTATTTAGCTCTGGCATATATTTTTGCGAGATGGTGTTCCAGAATTCCTGTGGCGACTGAGGCTCTGATTCGAACCGCGATTCGGTTGATGTTTGCAGCTTCCGTCCTAGATTTTGTATCTCGCGCGCTGCATTTTCACATAGCCGCTCTAGAATTACGGGAACATCTCTTTCTTCGTTAGGCTCTTCGGATTCTAGTACTGATGTTATCCCACGTGGCAGAATATTCTCAGCAAGATAACTGCTAGGGCTAGCCGCCGCGGTATCGGCAGCCAAAAATACCGGTGTTTCGATACTAATTATAAGACGTAGGTTTAGTCAGCGGAGTTCCATAGTTTTAAATGGGCGAATGGTCTCGAAGATCATCATACCTTTCATCTGCATCATCAATATCAATCCAATAATCCAAGTCGTCGTCCTCTCGTCTTTCGCACGAGCCGGCCGCTTCAGCACCGTCGGCCATGGAAACTCCAGTCATAACAATTGTTGCCTCGGAAATATCTGGGTTATCATCGTAATTTTCGTAAATATCGTTGTCTTCTCCCGGGGTTGGTGTAGACAAGATTATATCCCCGCCTGCAGGACTAGGTACCATGCCTATTTTCAGATTTACGAATCAGCTTCCTGTGCTTACAAGTTGGGTTGACGAGTTACTACAATTGATTACCTTGGAAGATATCATCTGTAGCTCCCATAATCTCATTCATCTCCTCTTGTGTCAATTCCCTCCCTGATCGCTCAAATCTCACTCTGTGAGCTTGCTTGTTATGAAGCTGACGCTCTCGAATAGCGTTCCGAACGTAAAGCTTCCGTTTTTTGGTGAGACTTTTGGCTGACACGTTCCACACCTCCAGAAGCCTTTTCAGGTTGTAAGGTCTAACAATCAATAGTATAATTAGGGCTGTGCTTCCAAAGGTAACAAAGATAATACTGGAATCCATACCGCAACAGAAAGTTCTTCTCTGACTTGAGAGCTTTGATAATTTCTTTATGCTTTGCACCGGCGTTCCATTTTTGAAGTATGAAATCTTTGTGTATTTCAATCTCCTTCACCTTCAGGTACGGACGCGCCGTGCGCGTGCGGGCACCCCGACCGGGGCTGTCATACACGATTATTCGATCCATGTCGCGGGTATCTTTACTAGATATTAGACGGTTTTGGCTTCAATCTTTATATCTTCTGGCGGCGCGGCGCCTAGTCTGGAGAAGGAGTTAAGCTTGAAAATATAAAGAAAGGATCGCAGAAATCTAGAAAGATTCCAAATTTGTCTCGTAAACCAGCCGCGCAGCACGAAGTTCTAAATCCCTATGGCCTACACTTGGAAAATTTTGGCGGGGCGAGGGGGGAACCAAAGGCATCTTTATATCTGGCGGTCTGACACGCTCGATCGTAAAGAGTGGTGTCTGTCTTTACTCACGAATCACGCTCGATTTGGTCCACGCGGATGAACGTGTATTTTACTTCAATATTGTTGCAGCCTTCTCAGATTCAAGGCTGTAAAAGCATGTCTCAAGCCTGCAGCAGGCGAAAATCGCCCCTTTCGTAATAATAGACTTTTTTGAGCCAATAAGCTGAATTTGAAAAAGTCTACTCTTCTGGATTGGGTTAGTGGCCTGCAGGCATGCGCAGGGTTTTGTCGTCGGCGGCGTCGACTGGGGTAATTGGTTTGCAAACACGACCACTGCTCTTTCCAGGTAGTGCGTTGTGGATCGACGATGTATCACAAGATCAACGCAAAACTATTTGCGCTTGTGTCGGTAACACAACGCGACGCACTGAGTCTGGCGCCGCGAGTCGTTGCGAGACCACCGCGAGTCCAAGTAACGTTGTGATATCAACTTCCGAAGCTTAATATATTATCGTTTTGAAGCTTACAGATCTTGTACATCTATCTCTGACCGTCTTCTTAAGATATTCGAAGGGTAATGATGCTACCTACATTCGTAGGATTGATTTTGCTATTGTCTAGAAATTATTAGTTTAAAAATTTTCTGTTGCGTTTCTTGAGATTGCGCTTTGTCGTGCGTATACAGTCTCGGCACTAGACAAGTTTGGGCGCAGGTGCATATATACGTACTTAATTATAAGTATATACTTATATAGATTCAAGCTAGATAGATTATGTCCTGTGTTGGGTCTGGGAACGAGACCAATTATGTCCGAAAGCTGCAGCCCGCCAATAGGGTAAATCAATAATATTTCAAAGATTTTATTTGTGGTATAAGGTCAGGATCCTATATTGTAAATAGAGCAAGTTGAAAACATAACAGTAGCAATTTATTCTACAAGCCCTTCGTTCTCCTTGTCTCTATCCCTAGATACAACTTGGAGTTACGACACCTCTCAAGTAATCTCGGAAGCGACTGATTGATTTGTGTTGTTGTGTCATTTTTTTGCCGACGAGTTACACGAGTGGACGTTGACTGGTTTCATTTAACTGCCTGATTGATATATTGCTGAATCATGAAGACGTTCTGATTATTATTTTAAAATGCAAAAATTCCTAAACAGTGTTTTCAGTTTGCCCTCTTTCTTTTTTTTACGAAATTATAAATTTGTCCGACAAGAAAATGATAAAGCGAGCCGATAGAAATGCTGTATATATGCTTTCGGGAACTCTACGTGCACGTGTACTTCCCCTTCAAACTGACTGCATTTACCATATATCTCATAGCCTGCGTCTTGGCGACATTGATTCTGGTTAGCGTGCATGGCATTGTGTGTGTTCGATGGGAGGGCCGCCTGAGGTTTGTATGGCATATACCAACTCGGTGGTAGTCTCAACCTAAAACACGCTAGAATCCGGTTCCGACTTCGAAAGAGCCGCTCTGTAACGGCTGGGAATTGACCTTATTCGAGACAAACCGAATACGAGCTTTTCTTAGGGGAGAAGGTCATCGTACTTACCTTTTTGCGTGCGTGTGCAAAACGTTGCGGGTTTTGTATAATATATACCGAAAGCACCCGCTGTTAGTTATAAGGGTTCTTTATTGTCTCTTTTCCATAAATTTATCGATCGCTTGGACGAATTTACAAAATCATTTCGCTTTTTATATTGGCTGGTCCAGCTGTTATTTCTTCTCTTCGATCTTCAATTTCATTCAACAGGGCAGGTCTCGATTTAGTTTACAAATTCGGGTTCTGGTTAACCTAATAATTAGCTACAAAATCCAATTCGGAGTAGATCTCTTAATAAGTTCAAGATGAAGGTCGCAGGTCCTTTTCTAACCCTCCTAGCATTATTCTCTGCTGCTGCCTCCGCCGGACCAGTCCACGCTCGAAGTGGTGCTGCTAAATCAGGCGCAGATATACAAAAAACCGTTATCGACTCCGGTACGGCGCGAGGTGCACCAGCGAGCAAGGTTAATTTTTGGAAGACCCTTCCTATCGCCGTGTGGAACCAACTATATGACTTGGAGGCTCGAGCTGGCGGCAAAGACGGTCGTCCGCTGGACGTCGCTGTTGTCCCAGCGCTAGAAAAAGCCTACTCTCAGATATTTGCTGGTCAAATACCTACTTTCCCAGCCAAACCCGGGGTACCTCCAGGAAAGATCCAGGGCGGCGCCGTCATCCCACCACCAGTTGCACCCGCTGCTCCCAAGCAGCTCAAGAGTGTATCTAATCATACGTATACCACTATCGCTAAAGCTGCTACCACAACGTTAACCCATACTCAAGCGGCGTCTCTTCGTCCATCTGCCTCGAATCTAGCCCCGCCCGCTGTAGTCCCCTCTGCCAGAGCTACACCCACTGTAATCCCCTCTGCTAGAGCTACACCCGTGCCAGAGCGTAAGATTGCTCAACGTTCTGCCAAGTTGACGGGTGCTCGACTCAAGTCGGTCTTCATGAACGGTATAGATAAAAAAGGCTACGCCCCATCACAGGTCGCATTTTATAGAGGTATCCCTCAGTCGACTTGGGACAAACTCGCCGATTTGTCTTGTAATCAAGTTACACGTACAGGGAGAGTTGATTATGCGGTTAAAGCGAAGTTGAATCGAGCTTGGAGTGATATTTTCAGCAACAGGTTGCCGACATTCAGATAAAATAGTCCATGCGAACCTCCCCTTTAAAATTATTGTATTTATTGTATAGACACGTTTTATGTTACATAACTTTTTAAAGGCGTTTGTTAAGGATGCCATTTTTTTGGATCGAAATAAATTTCATTGCATATTTCTCATAAGCATAAATAAACGGTCTATTGTTTCTGATTTCGAGGTTACATCATCTCAAGTGACATTTCGTGAATGTGTTCGCAAAATAGAATTGATTATGTATATTAAACGAGTACAAAACACACTGATAGTCCTAGTATACAAGCTTTGCAGAACCGCTATTCGAAGCTATCTTGAAAGCTTCTTCCTCGGTCCTAGTTTCTTACCTCCGGCTGTTTGCAAGTTCGCTCGGTTTGTGACTGCGAGTTTATGTACCGCAATTCTCTTCTCCCAGCAGCTGCTGGTACCCAGCACAACAGCCTCAACCTCCTCCGCAAATCTCTCCGGCAACGATTTCATCCGCCTCTTACCTTCCGAAGCTGCAATCATCCATTCCATCGCCCTTCTCCTTCGAATTTTAACCGGTAGCGGCGCTGGGGTTTGCACAGTACTACCACCAGCTCCCTTGCTGCTCTTCATTTTGAATAACGGAGCAACCGAGTCGATTGCGGTTTGGAGGTAGGCGACCGGATCGGAGGGTAAGAGATCCAGGTCGGGTGCGTTTGGTACGAGAGGATATTTCCCTACTCGTGGAGCTGGTTTCGTGCGGAGAATTTGGAGAATCTTCTGCACAGTGGCTTGCGCGGTGGCCAATTCTCCATGCTTCATGAAATGAGGTGTGAGCTGTCGTAGCAGCGGATGCTGACGGTGGTGGGCGCTATGTAAGGCTGGGATCGGTGTGATGGGCACTGGGGGTCTATATGGTGGGATCAAGACTTTTGGGGTGGGGTTCGGAAACTCCTCGAGGGATTCAAGTGAGACGGACTCGGCTAATGATGCGGATGGTTTTTCGAGGTCATCTTTGATAATTTCTGGAGCGTTCTCAACATCATTTTCACGTTGAATAACCTGATTATAAGACCATGTGTTAATATTCATATATTCTAAGGTATAGATCTCGCAATGGGTGTAGAATTGAGTTGCTAAACAAGGTCATAAGGTATTTACCTCACTGATGGGTGTTGCGACTTCATCCACATTTACGCCCTCCCCGCCCATAATCTCATCTGTCTGTGATGTCTCTTCGGTGATATCGCCCAATCGATCCTTACTTGAATCTGAGGGAGGCTCTTCGTTCGAGGCGGAATAGTGACGTCGTTGGCAGAGCGGGACGCTGTAGGTGGGGCCAAAATGGCGAGGTCGCGGGATGAATGTTGGGAGACATCGACGAGTAATCATCGGCTTTCGGGCTGCAGAGGAAGGCAGGCGCTCGAGAATTCTCATGGCCGACGGCCTCAGAATTGACAATGGGGTAGCCATTGTCGCGCCGAGTTTGAAGATTGGAATGGTCGTATGGATGAGGTAACGTTGGTCTGCGACGTCAGTCTGTCGAAAAGCCGGGAAGTTTTAGTTGCCAAAAGGTGACCAAAAGGGGAAATCCAACATAGTCAACACAACGCGTCAAGTTTTGCGATTTTTGGTTTCGCTTGGGATTGCGCAGCGATCGGGTCAAGATATCTTACATTCCGTTGAACCGAACATTGAACATTAAGCTTACGAGATTAGAAAAAAGAACCGCTTAATTGTTATTGACCCGTTAAGCGGCATCACGATTAATTGATCAGCTGGCTAATCGCTGAGTTTAGCTTTCTATCGTCTAGCTAAGCTTCGAGGTACCTAGGTTGGACTCAGTACCATACTTTGCCGTCAAGGTTCCACAATCTTGCGACAACGCTGATAATATTTGCACTAATTTAACATGTAAGAATTCTCATAGAAGATTTTATTCCATTTATTAATGGGCTTGATCCATGCGATACTCAAGTTATATACAAATGTTAACAAGTTGCCATAAAGATCCGTCTAAATCCGGTATTGATCCTAGTTCGTCGAAATCCAAGTCCTCGACTGTGGTTTGCAGTCATACACCGCATCCGTGGTTAATAATCTCGTTTACCGCCAATAAATGGACTTATATGGTAAGAGCGTATGCTGATTCACTGCCACCGTATAGAATGTATGGATAAAGTTTGGAGTATATATATGGCTGGTATCAGATTGTTGGAGACTTAAGGCTAGGAAAATAGGTGAATGAAGTATTGTAAGACTGAAAGTCCGAGGACCGAATTAGCTTGCGGGGAGGAGGGGCGAGGAATGCTTCTGGTACAACAGTTGGGACTGTCGGAATGGCGGCAGGCAGCTGATGCAGAATCTAGTGCTGCTACTGCAATGTAGGGCCAAGCTACTTAGGTAGTCATGTCTTTTTTTGTTTCCCTGCATTTTAAAACATTTGTTGGGTTCACCTCAACGATGTATCTATGGGTTTCGAGCCTTCCTCTGCGACGTCTGGGTACGAGACCAGGTTTAGAGTAAGTACCTATGAGCATATGCATATGGGTCTAATTCTATGAGAAAAATGACTACTACAGAGAAAAATATTTGCGGTTGGTGATTAAACTCTCCATTTGGCCTCGTTGACTCCTTTTTGCATCGCAAAATTTGCAAAATAAAGATTTTGAGTTGGGAGGAGCATTTGAGTGGTTAGCGGGAAGCTCCACTGGGAACCCCTGCATGGGGTTTGCATGGGTACAGTGCGCATCAATCATATCCGCTCATGAACTCGTGAAAACTAATGAGATATCTGAGGACTAATGCATAAGTTTTGCCCACACCGTAGAGCTGAAAATCGGAACTGGGCATCCATTCAAGCCATTATTAGGTCGGCCTATGATCGATAACAGGCGTTGACATTTATTGCAGAAATTGTTTAGTATTTTTGCCCCGTACGCTTCTCCAGACTATTGTCGCCTCCCTCACTCGCAGTATTTTAAATTTGCATAGCCCAGCGGCCAGACCAGACAACCTTCTAGTGATAGCCTCGGGAACTAGGCGCTGGCTTACTCAGTTCTAGTGATTCCGGTTATGCAGATGCATATGCATGCAAAATGTCTATTTGCACATCGGTTTTCCAGGTTGGTTCCCGAGGCTATTTCCAGGTCTCGGGCCACGTATATTTGAAAGAATATTACATGTATATACAAAAAGAAGGCTGTAGCGAGAATACCGTGAAGGCAAAGTGCAAAAAACAAATTAAAATCAGAACTTCGTTCAAGAATTTACCTGGACCTCACATTGAAAATTTACTAACTGTAAGCTTTTCTGATGAGCCACTATGAGTGTGGCAATGGTTTTCCCAGACTTCAATGCTAGGAATGTAAAGTCGCCATTCGTAGAACCCATACTGATCGGGATTGCAATCGTTGGATCTGCGACTATCGCTTTCATGTACGGGTGAACATTATCGATTTTTGAGAGAGAAATTTTGAATATTTCACCGATTTTGCCAGAAACAGGGCTTCCTGTTGCGAGTTTGGCATCGAGATCGAGAGGGTATCCGGGGTTTTTAAACGGCACTTTACTTTCGACAATATGCTGGTCAAAGTCCCTCGCAAAATTTTTGAAATTCGCTCCTATTTTTTTTTTTTGTAAAAGTTCGTATGAGATAATGTTTCATCGAGGAGATCTCGAGAGATCTTGAGGAAAATTCAACCACCAAATGCACATACCTTGCGTTGGGTTTACACCATCCCAGGAGACAGATATGTACAGATTGAAACGTACCCAAAATATATTGGTATCGGTTTCGAGCGCAAAACTACTAAACCCACCAGGCCTTCGAGCCTTGTCCATGGTGTTTTGACTTGCGGCGATATGGCCTTTCATAAAGTTTTTGGCTTTTTCGTATAGGCAGCAATTTACTATTTCAACGGAAACACGGCCTGCGGGTGGCTTTGATTCCTCTGTAGCTTTAGCTTGTCTGATGACGTATAAGCATCTAAAGTTGTCCACAGATGCCGTTGTAGCCAGCCCTTCGACATCGGTCTTTCCAAAGGAACGCTGTGCGATATCTTGCAGATTGTTGGCGGTGAGTGGTGCAGCAGTGCGCCAAACTGGGTCAAAGGATATTGCGTTGCGGTTCATTGCAACTTCAAATACGTCCTCAACTTGCCAAGTCAGCGGGCCGTTAACAGGGCCACCAGAGACATGGCTCATAATTAAGATCTGAGGACGGTTTAACGAGAGAAAGAAAAATTAATGCTGCCAAAAAGACGGTTTAATGGGCTTTATGGTGTTAGGAGTAGTATTAGAAATGGTCTCGGCTTTTAGGAGTGTGTAACCCCAACAAAGAATCGAGAATTCTTTTTTTCTGGGGCGGCCGTCCACTCGTTATATAAAATTTCTTGGTGGGAATAAATCGCTTCTCTGCCGCCAGTTCTGCCGAGCTGCTCGAGATAAATAACCGAATATTAGGGATTTAAAAGAGCTAATCTATCAATGATCTTTCGCTTTGTCTGATCCTTTTCCCCCCTTTATCAATCTCCCATCAGCGTAACGTAATTATAACATATAGTCCAAAATTCCTTTTGTACTCAAATTATGGCACAATTTAAAGTTATTGAAATAAACTCTCTACTTCAAGACCGTGAGCCAGTATCAACCGGTTTTCAACTGGACTGGTCCATTCACGGAGAGCCCCCATTTTGGACCCCGAAAACAAAGCCAATCTCAGATGACCAACCCAAGTTTTCACCCACACCGGTTGCATTCAAAATTATTCCTGGTTCTCCCACGATCACGATACCTATTAAACTGAAGTTTTCTTACACTGTTCCCCAGAATTTTCGCGGAGGCCAGATCGCTTTTATAGGAACGGGACCGGCCGGTGCAACATTGACAACCTCCATAACGATACCTCCTTCCGGGGACGACTTTGAGGCTAGTAATTTCACGTTCACTCTGCCCTTTGCGGCAGTAAGCCCATTTTCTCTTCAGGGAACTTGGAAGTGGCTATTGACTGCGACTGCTCCTAACGGTGGTACGAATTTGTTCAAGATAGCAAATGATTAGAAATATCAAGAACTTACTGTAAGTTTTTATATAGCTACGATAGCATCTACTGCGGATACCGATACTCTTCTGGAAATGTATTTTTTTCTAGGAGATAGATACTATCCCTACCACACGACTGAGCTGCTACGTTTCGTAATTCTTCCCGCTGAAGAAATCGTAACGAAGCATATGGGGAAAACAGATCTAAGGGAAGCATATATTCAGAGTATCTCCAAGAAGATCTGGGAGCTTGGTGGGAAGTCATTCCAGTTTGATTGTCGAAAGAGCATGACGGGAGATCCTGCTCTCGTAAGACTGCTGGATAATGGAACATTGAGAGACTTCCGCATTGAAGGGTTTCTTTCCAAACAGGACGACGTTCTGTTCTGCAACGACACGGATCTTTCAGTCATGGTAGCCGCTTGTTGCTATTCGCTAGGATACAGTGGTGCCAGACCTGAGGATGGCCAAGCTTCAAATATGGTAGAGTGACAGAATTGCCACTTTCGTTTTAAGGGTTACGTACCGCGGCTGATTATTTTCCTTTGACAGTACTTGCCTTGCCATCGTGCCACTCAGCTGAGGTTTGGCTATATAAAGCCGGGCCCACTTTTCGGCTGGCCAGATCAGAGCTCCTGTAACTCTCCTTTTTGGAAAGGTATTACGGGTCAAAGTGACGACGAATTTAGCAAACCTTCCGACAGCGACACTCGAACATATTTTACCAAACGTACATGGGCTGAGATCTCCACCGGCGGGGCAAATTATAACATCATTGATCTGTGCAGACCAACGATGATGGATGGCCGATCAAGTGAGCTAAACTGTTCCAGATCTCTCTCAGATCATTTAGACGCTATCAGGGACAAGGATGGTTATTGGTATGATAAACGTCCAGCTATGGGTGGCGATACCGTCCTCGATGCGGTTCTGAACTCGGGCTTACGGTGGGGTGAGTACTTTGAGATCCAGCGGGAAGCCCTCCGCCTAAAAATGTTCATTTGCTAAATGATTGTGCAGAATATCGCGATGAACAGCTCATCTTTGCGTAATTTTCTTGGGATAAACCTTCGAGATACCTGCAACCGTCGTTGATCAAGAATCAAGGCCCGGCCCAGTTCTGCTGTTTGCAGTTTTTCAGCTTCCAAGCTTCAATGCAATGCAGACTGAGATGCATATGCATGTAGCTATAGACGGATGTGGATGTACTCCCAATTGCCTTTGTATGATACCTGCTGGCAGAACACCCCTGTCGTAAACGATCTTCATAAAAAAGACGAGTAATTACTTCATGATATATTAATGATGCGGGGGTTTTTTTTTTTTTTTTTTCGAAAATTTTCTCGCGAATGAAATCTAAAAAGCTTCGCTCAACATCAGAAGCGCCCTCTGGATCAGCCCCACCACCGTAAATGGAAACTAGGAGGCAGTCTTGAAACTTGCCCGCCCGACCCGCATGATGCGGAGCGTGCCGGAATTTGATTTAGTGGATTGTGAGGACAGACGGTGATTGGTAGAATTTAGACTCCACTGGGTGAGCTCGACTCGTTAGGTGTGTGGGTGGAACCCGCTCTTGCAGATCTTATAACGTGCGGGGAAAGCTTGGTCGGCTGGAATGACATGTAGTCCAGAGATCTAGAGCGGGACGTATAAAACTGCAATATTAATCGACCACGTTGGCCTACCAAAAAAAAAAAAAAAAAAAAAAAGCCATACCCTAAGCAATGCAATGCAATGCGCATATATATGCAGCCATAGCGCATCCCGAAGTGCGCACCAATCAAAAGCCGAAAAACAATTTTAGCCTTCCGCTAATGGGTGGCAACTGCTGGCGACTCGAGAAGGGCTCAACCCCTGGCCTCGGGTCCGGTCCCAGCCTCGCAAGTCTGGTCTTTTCTTGTATAGACGACTATCGTCAGATCTACTTTGCGACATCATAGTCGATTGTTGATACCTGCAAGAAAAGGTCCGGTTTGGTCTCGTACCTAAGCGTCATAAACAGCACTACTACAATGGCTGGGTACGAGACCAGTCTAGTTACAAGATTGTCAAAAAAAAATTATAAAAGGAGGAATATTTTTCCTTTGAATATCCAAATATCAAAGCCAGACCTGATAACACCATCCACAAGAACGCCCTATACAGAAACCAAAATATCTTCATAATTTGTCCATCCTTTTGCAACCGATTTTACTTCAAACTTGGTATAATAATCATCTAAAACAATGGCAAGCTACACCATCAATCTCGAATTCACCGACGCTCAAGTTGAGGAGAAAAACTCGAAAGGGTTTGTGCTTTGCTTTGCAGCCGGGGTTGGCGACCCTGCTAATCCAACTTACAATGTTGCCGCCTACACGACTCGTAAGTAATAACTATGATATTGAGGGGAAAAAAAAAAAAAAAAACCGTTTGTGTCCCATCGAGAACTTACTTTTGAAATCGATATAATAAAAATCTAGAAATTTCAAATGGTGTGGCTATAACCTGGACCGATGAATATCAAATTGGAGCTACGAATAGCGAACTTTCAAACGGAGGTGCGCATTGCAACCATATTTGGCACTCACTCACACACCTGCAGCATTCCTCATTACTGACTTGATTTTCACGCACAGTGAAATTTGATATCACTGCAAAGGGCCAGCCGATCAAATTTGGTCAAACCTACCAGCTAGACAAAAATTTCGTCGGGAAACCACCATTTAACGATAAAAGCGCACCTCAATCAGGGTTTAGATTCGATAACGAGGCCAAGGCTAGTTGTATTCTTTTCAAGTCTATTAAAGGAAAATCAGTGCCAATCTATGTGAGCAGTGGGGGTCCACTGGATCCCGGAACTGAAGATCTGACACCGCTCCCAAAGGCGAGAGTCTGGTTTTCCCAGCACACTGAATCTGCGTCCTTCATATCTAATTACATGGGAAACCCGATTGATTTCGACCTTAAAGACCAAGCTGCAGGTTCTGCTAAATATGTTGATGGTGTGTTTCAGCTAACTGGATACACTCCACGAACCTAAAAAAAAAAAAAGGTCCTTCGAAGCGAAAAAGAAGTTAGAGAAGGGAAATGCTGCTATAGCTCTTTTTTTTTTCTTTTTTTTTTCTATTGGAATCACCCATGTTGTATATGTTAGTGTCAAGTGGCATGTGTGTTAAGCAAAAATAATTCAGCCTCACCAAAATTTATAAAGTGCCTCAGTTACTTCTCGTTTTGTCTAGTTTTGACGCTAATAATATTTATGCTCCATTATTTTTATTAATTACTTCAAAATGTAAAAGAGCAACGAGGATATATATTTAAAAATAATTATTCTGTTTCTACAGTTGAAAAATCTTCCAACAATTTAATATTAATAAGACCTGAATTTATTACAAGTTTCACAGATGCTGAAGGTTGTTTTGAAGTTCAAATACAAAAAAAAAATTATGGAGATAATATATCAAGTTATTAATATTAACATATATACTCTCCGTTGAATTTTCGAAGAAAAGTCCACGGTTGTATAAGTACAATAAACCCAAGTTAATCACATTTCGTAAAATACTAACAAGAAAGAACGGGGAGAAGGATCGGGAATTTTTCCGATAGTAGATAATCAAGTACTTAAGTACTTGAGTAATCAAGGAAATCAAATTAGCACCCAGCTGGTCTAACTATATTATCATTTCAGAGACCGTGCGTTGTGCAGCTCGCTCGAGTATAAGAGAGTCCGGGCGCATAGCTAGTCGGTCCTCGGTCTCCCGCCGCTGGTTCACCTCAGCTCACCTATCCCACGCCACTCGAGCAATCGCGATCTAATCTAAGCTGCGTAATACAACCCTCCCCCTCAGGGGTCTACCCGTCGACATCACAAAACAATTCGTGCGCACAGTCGGATTATTATGAGTGCCCCGACTTGCGAGATTCAAGTCACAGTTCACCCAAAGTGGGTAGCGACCTTTAAGGAGAATGGGATCAAGTTCTGTACTTCCTTCGCGGTTGCCTCCACATTCTCCACTCATCAATATAATGTGATTGCAACCGCCCAAGGTACATACTTACATATATAATATCTTCCATTTGGGTTCTTTCGTGTATCGGCTTTTGTTTATCCGATTTTGATAAAACTTTAGACGTCCCAATTAGTTTGTATGCTAATATTCATGATAAATAGAAGTGAAAGAATCCCAGACAATATTATGGGGGACAGAAGAGAACTACAGTATAGCGTGGACGATGGATGCAGCGCTGCCAGCAGGTTTCAACCCTACCTCGTGACCAATTGTAAAAGAACTATTGAAGGTTAAGGATGTAGCTAATATGGAAACCCTACAGTTGCAACTACAAATAGGACAAGAATCCAACCCATAAAGTTCGGCCAGTCTATTCGCTTGGACGACAACTGGGTTGCTAGCCTGCCAGCGAATGATCACGATGTCCCCGCCGATGCCTTTTGCAGCGTCAATGATACCGATCATTCGGCGGGAGTAATTGTGTACAAAGACATCGACGGGAATCCTACAACCCCGATTCATGTGACGTCCATCGACAGCACGATGCCTCCGCCGGGACGCAATACTTTCAGACCAACAAGAAAGATCTTATTATTCTTTCACCTACAAGATCAAGGCACGGTATTCGATCAACGCAGCATACCTACGCTTCCCCGTGAGTTTAATTATACGAATGTGAAAAAGGCAGTAATTCACTACGAAGAAAAGGGGAGCTTTGTTCTCAATGAGACTGTCCTGCATGAGTCCCCGGATTTGGTGGAAGGGCCAGGAGAGGGGAAGGCGCCAACTTCCAAGCTTTAGTAAAAAAAAAAAAAAAAACGAGACGGACCACCCATTAGTTTATAAATTTTAGATATTATTATCAGGAAATGTTTCATAAATTCGAGACTTGGCCGATTATGTCTCGTCTAGAGGCTGATATCAATGCGCGAAACCTGGGATATAGCTTGAGATATTTTAAGATATACAAAGTATGCACCGATCGGTGTTATTTCTCAGCCTTGTTTTCAAGAAATGCCAGCGTGGAGCTACGCGCCTGGATATTCGATCGAGGCTACCGGCATCGTGACTTTTGCCAAGAGAAACTCACAGCGCGCACACAGGAACGGATAAAGCGGCATTAATTTATTTCACAATTGGCTCCCCCATTTTTCGTTGCAAATTCGAATTCCTACCGCAGTTACGAAAAAAGCGGAAGGTCGAGTGTGTATCTTAGGTTTAAGCTGAAGTGTATACTCGTATAACTATCTAGAAAAAAACGAGTTGGACTCGAGTACCAGTTGGAGGTGAAAGAAGAGAAATGTGCTGGTGGGTACCGGAGCGCCATTTTCCACAGAAAATAAACAACAAATACAGGGAACTCTTGCGATGACGTACCGCTTATGCAATATGCAATTTCCACCGGGAAAAATTTCCCATCGTCTAAAAGAAGTATTCGGTGGCAGAAAGCGAAGATCGATACTAGGGTCGACGGTTCGAGAGCAAAATTTGCAGCATGCTGCAGCTGCAGGGGAGCATATTTGGAAGTATACTGACGTGATCAGACCTTACCCCAAGTCTGGAGAGCCAATGATCTTGTGGCACAAACAAAGCTTGTTCTTGTACACACCAATCCTTTCAGAATGGTCAGAATTTGAGTATTTTGTATCTATAGCTCCCGCTGTGATCTCAGTGTTGATTTTGCAAGGATATTAATAGTCTCGAGACTAGGATATCAAGTTAACTCGACAATGGCTCCAATGCAAAGACTAGCCCCAATTCAGCTGATCAGTACCAAAAAAAGCATTGTTTCGGAAGCATGCTTGATTTATCATTTTCCTGTGCGTTCTAGCTAAAGCGTGCTACTCAGAAACATTCAGATAGTAGTCTGGGGTTCGGATAGACTAACTTTTAAAGCTTTTGGATCGGAAGGAGAGTCCTTATTTTACACATATATTTCGTCCGACGCCTTGAAAAATTACTTGACTGATTCGCTACAACACTTAATATCGATCGATTAATATTGAGTCATCTTTATGGATTATTAGAAGGGAGCTTTATTCCATAGCTCCTACGGAAATGCCAAACGTTTGATCCATGTGGTTGAGCAATTAATGCAAAGCGGCCCTGGCGCCATATGATGGCATGTTTCAGTACGGATTGCGATTAAACTGGTTCTCAAGATTTCAGATCAAGAAATAAGATATGTGGGGTGGACGTGCGAGTGGTTGAGCATGCGTGAATGAATATATGCGAGTACATTCAAGATTTCCTGGCCACAGCTATAAATACGAATAAAAGATACTTCAGCTAACCGGCTATGAGATTTCGATTTTTCATAAGTAAATCGACTAGTACTCTACTTGTTTCTTATTTGTCTAGTTAATCAGATCGGATAGAATCTATGGTGACCACACTACTCTGAGATTCCACCGATTGAGATCGAGATCGGGATATCGGCTTCGAGGATATTTTCTTGTGAGAGGAGGTTTCATTTGGGATACTACGAGCTCGAGGTGTCCGGGATGTCTGTCTTTGGGATGTCGGTGGCGTTCGGGAGGCTGACTTGCTGCGAGATTTCACTTCCTCGGTGTTTTCAAAGCTTTCTAGACTCGTTTCCCCATCACTTTCATCCCCACTTTCCACTGTTGTCAGATAAGACGGTTTCGAAGCCTTCTTGATCGAACCCATTCTACTAACCGGGGGTGAGAAAGCCACCCCTTCACTACCACTGCTGCTCCCACTGACCTTCTCACTCCCGCTCCCACTCTCCGTGTCACTCTCAGGCTCCTCCTCCACAATTCGAACCTTCTTTGAGCTTGACTTTGATGTCTGTTTGCTCTTACTTCTCCTCTTCTCCTCTTCCTCTTCCTTTTGCTTCAACTTTTGAATATTCCTCCCAACCGGCACCCAACATTTCCCCCACCCCGGCCAACCCCAGGTACACTTCTCCCCCGCCCTCATCAAAGCAACTTTACTCTCATAAGCCCCACCGTGCATCAAAAACCTGAAAATAGGGCCAAAAATCCAGGCCAGCAGTTTCCAAAAATTCCAGTAAAATACCACCAGAAATACCAGACAAAGGGTTATTTCGAATGCTTCATCCATTTTAACCGCCGCGGTTAACGTTAAAGTTTGCAGCGTTTGCAGTATATTTCGCGTGATATCGATATCGGTACCGTTTGCCACCGTGAGAGTATTATTGTGTATATCGAAACGCACGCACCGTTTGAGAATCGTTTGTGAGATCTTCTCGAGGAGAGGAAGCGGAGTATAATGGTTTGTTAAAGCTAACGGAACTTCAACATCTAGAAATTTGATACCGGTGTCGAGTGATAACATGCGCAGAAAGGGGAGTTGGTCCGAAATCCCGAGTGATAATGTTACGTTTTGCATATTTTGAAATTTTTATCGATAAATCTTTCTTAAATATAAATTGTTTCGTATTGGGATCTCATGAGTTTAGTTATCCAACACTGCTACGTTGGGTTATTTACCCATCGGTGGGAAATTCTGGAACGAGGAGAGCGGATAGTACAACAAAGAGATATATATCACATGTTGGAAGAATTCGAGGCAGATGTGTGATCTTGCAGTGATATTCCCATTTACGATAGATAAACATGGAAAAAGTACAATCGAACCGAAGATTCTATATTCATCATCTTAAACGCCGCCCCTGTTAGCCGATGTGTTTATTGTACATCGAATTATACAAGTATCAATTATAAACATTAATTTCGGAAAGAAGGCGAAAAGGCAAACCAACAGTAACAAAGGAAGGCCACGAACGCCACTATGCAAGTAATTGTAAACACAATCTCTCCCTCTAAAAAACAAAAGAAACACAACAGAAAAATGATACAAGGGAAAAGGGTTGAATGGTGGGTGTGAATTTTCCCGTTCTAGTAGGAAGGTTACAGGAAGGTAGTGTGCATATTAGGGGATCGATAGGAAAGATAGAAATAAATAAATAAAAAGAAATCCACAAGAAATAAGGAAAAGACCATCTATATTTAAAAGCGAGTAGAGGAAAGTAGGGAGAGAGAAAAAGACACTGGAGAAAAAGATGTCTTCATGGCTTCTTTCTCCTGCTTTGTCTCCTAAAGCTTCCGCTTGCCGCTGGAGTCGGAGCCTCCACTATTTTTCTGCGACTGACCCTCTTCCTAGGTGGAGGAGCAACGACCTCCTCCTCTTCTTCCTCCTCGCTCTCATCCTCCACTTCAGCCACCTCGCTAGCGGCTGTAAGCGACCTCCTCGACCGTGCCAAAACTCTTCCCGAAGGTACCGTCGGACTCATAGCAGAACCAGTACTTTTCCTTTTCCTTGCATCTTTCGGCTTCCAATCATCCTCCTCGGTTGATTCTTCTCGATACCGAACAGGAGCAGAAGCTCGTCTCCCTTGTCTAGTTTTCTTGGCACATGATGCTGGCAACGATGAAGAAGCTTTCTAATCTTCCCCATCGTCACCACCACCACCACCACCACCACCAAGACCAATAGAAGCATCCATACCACCTTCATCGTCTCCCTTCTTCTTTCTTCTCTTCGCTTTACTAGTTGAAGGCGGTGGACTCATTCCCGTCTTACGTTTACGAGGTCTACCACGTCCACGATGAGGGTTGCCATCTGCACCACCATCGTCTGAATCATCGCCCTCTCCACCTCCGAATAAATCATCATCCTCATGTTCAGCGAGACGCTTAAACTCATTATCAACGGTAAGCAGCTCGACAAACTATTCAACAAAAAAGAATAATAACCAGTTAGCGGCTGTAAAGATCAAAGCAAAAGGAGCGAAAAAAATAAACCTACCTCACGAAATTGATTATCCATTCCCTCATCTGTCTCTAAGGTCTCAATCAAGTCCCTCATCTCATCCCAGGCGTCTCTATTATTAAGAGACCTCCCGGGCGGTGGTTTGGTCATCTCCTTCGAATTCTTCGCCTTTTTCATCACGACCTCCGCTGTCAACCCGTACGTCTTCCGCAACGTTGTTCGCGTATTCCAAGCCATCGTCAAAATCACAGATGCCATGCACAACCTCCGCTTGACAATGGGATCGACGGGTTTTGGCTCTGCGTTCTCCAGAGTGATCTGATGAATCTCTGTCTCGATCTGATGCACCACCGTTGCCCCAATATTCCCCACAATCTTTTCCAATCCGGTAGCGACTTGATGCACGTCCTCAACGCTCACGTAATCAAAGTAGGTTAGATTCTGCAGCACGAAGCGCGCAAAAGTGAGATGCGAGGGTGTAGCAGAAACCTGCAGCTTATTAGGCTCAAACTCCACAGCGTTCAACAAGTTTCCTAGAAACTTCTTTTTCACTTTTCGGCTCGCCACCGTCAGAGCGTAGAGATTCCCTAGTTTGGGACTGAAATTGGACTCGTCGACGCCGTCGGAGGATTTGATCACGTCGAGTTGGTACTTGAAAGCGAGACGGAAACCTTCCATATAGGCTCTTTCGACTATGCTCTCATGTTTCTGGGCTAGTGTTTTCAACTCGCGGAAGGCGACGTTTTGAATGCGGATGTCGGGACATGTTCCAAGAGCTACCAATGCCGGTGTGCACTCCTTGGGATGGACGAGACCTTGTCGGAGTACAGACCCGGTCAGCTCCACAGCAGCAAAGCCAAAGTCATCTACAGATCCCAACGCTATTTTGATAATGTAGTGCAAGAACGTTTGCGCGAGAGCGGTGGATACTCCATCTCTTGATGTAGCAGTGCTGGCCCCTGTTAATCTCCCAGGATCGTAATCTGCACCGGTAGCAGCAACACTCTCCTTCGACGCTACTGGCCCCTTTCCTTTCTTCAGCGCCTCCTCCGAGCTTCTCTCTTCTGCGCTCAAAAAATCGTAAAGACTCTTCAAAATCAACGCTTTGAAATCCTTCTGGTTATCCGATTTGAAGACTTCCTCAAAGGCATTAGTCACAGCAGGGCGCATGTACTGCTCGGGATGGCTCTTAGCTACATTCCCTACCGCTTCCAACGCTGCCTTCCTCACACTCGCCTCAGCCTTCTCACTCGCGAATCCCAACATCGTATCCACAATAAACTCTGAGATACTAGGAGACTTGAACGTCAGCCCCGATTTCGCGAACCTGAGCCTGATCTCTTTGCTGTAGTTCTCCAAGGGACAGTAGTTTCCAACTAGCCCGACTATGCATATCAACCGCGAGATCTTTCTATGATTCTGTGGCGGCAACGAACCGGTATCTGTACCGAAATAAGGCTTGAGGATGTTGACACTTGAACAAAACACCGCGATAAGCCGACCGCTAATGTCAAACGACTTGTTTATTTCCGAAAGACAGTAGATGGCCTCTGGTAACTCCGGCATGGGCAGTTTCGAAACATTTGAAAGTAACGCTGTCGCGACGTCTTCGAGAAACTTAGAATGAGCAGCGGAAAGGCCCGGGAGAACGCAGCGGAATATAACGATCGCAGAACGGTAGATGGACATATCGTCGGCAGAGCTGAGGTCTTTGATGTAGGGTTTCAACATGTCCAGTTGATCCACTTTGAATAACGTTGCTGAAGCACGGGCGAATACGACCAGAGTGCGCATTATACCCTGTCGGCGCGGTTTGTCGTCATCGTTACTAGCCGAATCGATGAGGTCTTCAAACAGTGCTCGGACCATCAGTGTGCAAACCTTCGAGTTCTGCTCGACCTGTTTGTTTTCCTGGTCTAAAAAGAACTGGATGAGACTGCTGAGGGGTGTGTCAAGCTTTTCGTTCGTCGTTACGACTTTAATGATCACGCTCACACGTTCCTTTATGATTAGTTTTCCTTTGAGACTCAACTCTCCGTCTTCGCCATCTTTGAGCTGGGGAAAGTGCTGGTTAACCCAAAGCTCTTCGAAAGTCTTGCGGGCTTGTTCTGCAACAGATGTTTCGTGGTCTACAACGCGCATAAGCAGGCATTTCGCGATATCCACCTTGTGTTCTGAAATCTTGGTGTTCGGGTAAATATCCCTCAATAGCTTGATCGCACGCTTCCGCAGGGGAACATTTGTGTCGTGAGCCCTCAAGCAGATTGTCGGGAGAACTTTAGTCTCCAGCTCAGGTTTCAAAGCCAGACAACGTCCTATTATATCCAACGCTGAGTCTCGAACTTGTGGAGACGCATCCTTACAGCGACTGAGTAAAGTTGGTAGGAGACCCTTATCATCAAGTATTGAAGTATCCTTTTCCACAAGATTCATCAACGCTTTTAAGCCCTTACTTCTCGCGGAGGTTTGCTCGCCATCTATGCTCATTATTAATCGAACTAGTATTATATGGCTGTGGGCGCAAAAGTCTGACGCGAGGATTATCAAGAGGTATGCGTGGCGTATTTGCATGGGAGTAGGTAGATTGTTCTTGTAGGTGCTTCTGTTGGGCTGTGAGTTTATGCAATAAACTAGCTTTGGGTAGAGGAAACCTACACTTCATCCACTTCATCATACCAAGCCTTCTCGGAAATCATCTTGTGAAGATTATCGGATACATGTGCGATATCAAACGCCAAACTAGAATCTGTCTCCGAGTATTGCTCGAAGCCCGAGGACAGTCTGTTCGCCCACACAGATGCGAAAAAACCCCAAGCGGTCTATAGAGTCGTTAGATATGCTTCTTTGCCGGAAATTACGAGAATCATACCTGAAAGTTATCGGCATCCTCCTTCTGGTCTTTATCCCACAAATACTCCAATATTAACCTGAACGGACCCTTCCAAAGTATCATCTTGCTGAGGACACTTTCACGCTCTTCTTTCAGATCGCTTCCGGTTTTGTTATCCGTATTTTGACGAAACTGGAGAAAATTCTCTGTCAGACTTGAAAGCATGCCATCGATGGTCGAGTCAGACGTGTTCTTGTCGCCGTGTATTTTTTTGAGATGACTTAACAAATCGTTGATGGACGAGCCGAGCTTCCCGAGAAGTTCCAATGCAGCAGATTTGGCGGGTACCGATTGTTTTTGATCATCAACGGTTCTGATCTATTCGTCCAAAGAAATTAGCAAGAGGATAAACCAATACGTGGAAAGACAACACACCATCTTAACACAGATTGTTTTCAAAAACAATTCTGCAGCAGGCCATTCTGGATTATCAAGAACTTGGACAAAGTCTTCGACCATAAGGTCCAAAAGATTCCTAGAGTTTGAGTTTTCCGAAGATTTGGCAGTATTTAAAGCTCTGTTCACGATATAACTAGTGACGTAGGCGGTTCTGTTCCCAGCCATCGCGAGAAACCTCGCACTAACAGCTTCTAGTCTCCTCATGATGCTCTCGGCATCTTGTGAATGGGAACCATGAAGCTGATCGGGATGTCCGGTTTCGAAATGGCCGTTAGTCATTTCTTCATCCGAAGTGTCCCCGGTATTGATTTCTTTCGAAGCTGTTGTCTTTTCCTGGTAAGATCCCGCAGATTGGACCAGCATCATCACGAAAGCGCTAATGAGTTGGATGTTCCCACTGCCATTGATAGGGAAATTTCTGGCGCTCTGGCGGCCTACAGGCAACCGTTCCAGATTGCTGAGAACTTCAGTAATGATACTGTCGCCTTGGTCAGGGTACCGAGCAAAAATCTTTGCCAAAACGTTCATAGCGGCAAGTCGCAGATTTTCCACTTTTTTGGTGCCGAGTACTGAATCCTTGTCGCTGGTGGCATTGTCGATGAAAACGAGAGAGACTGAGGTATATATCATCTTGATGAGGAAGTCTTCTGTGACTTCCTGATTGGATATTAACTGGGTTAAAAGTTTCAATATTTTAACAATATCCTGAAGAAGATCCCGAAGACTCTTCTTCTTCGACATGGCAGCCTTGAAGGAGTCCTCTCTATCGGAGTGGAGGGCAACGAGAGGGACGATCGAACCTTCGAGGAGATTCTTCATCACGTTATGAATTGATGTTAATAATTCTTCAGGGTATAATTGCTTTTCCTGGCGACCACCATTCATTATTCGGAGAATTGTCCGACATGTTTTGACTGAGTTTTCGGCAAAGGCGATCTTTTGATCATACTCGGACACAAGACCTTCAGAGCCTGATACCTCGCCAACTTCGCCAACTTTGACATCTATATTCTCTGCGACTTTGAGAGTATTTTCGCAGAGCTTCAACAGCCGTGTCAAATCGTCAATTTCCATGGCTTCGAGACGTTTGTACGAAACAACCTGGCGAATCGCGTGGTCAAGTTTGACGTGGATTCCAAGAGATAGACACTGACCGCTTGTTTCGGGGGAGTAACCAAGAGCACCAGGGGGGATGAAGAAGCCAGGCGTCAAAGAAGCAACGTTCCCAGAGGTATCAGGCTGGAGACTGTCTTCCACTTCGAAGATATGAACTAATAGAGTTTGCAAGGTATTAAGAGCGGAGTCGGCTTTGGCTCGAGTGTCAACCGTAGCGATAAGAGCTTCGTTCTCATCGGAATCACCGATCTTGCGGCGCTTTCTAGCTTTGAACTGGGAAGAGACAAGTATTTTGGCGTCGGCTTCCTCGTGTGTAGAGTAATCTGCTGGCGTAAATCCTTCCCTTACGGGAGGTAAGACTATAGCAGCGAGCACTTCGCCGGTAGGTTTGTGGTCGTCCGGTAATGCTCTGATACGGCCAGATGGTGTCATATCCTGCTCTTTCTGGGTTCGGTGTGTGGGAGTTACAGATTCAGAGTAGCCATTGGGTTGCGAGAGCGGAAGAGATGACAAGGGAGGGACAGCAATATAAAAGTTGCTTTGAGGGAGCGGTGATTGTTGGTGGGACGTTGCTGAATGAGAGGTGAGTTTAGGTGTCTTCGCGGATTGGTGGTTGGAAGGTAAGCCGGAAGACGAATTCAAAGACTGCTGTGAGTCTTCAAGGGTAGAGAGAGGCGTTCTCTTTGCTATAATTAGAGTTAGCAGTAGTTTGGTAGAAGATTATGGGGACGGATTACATACAAGGCTTCTGGTTATGAGGAGGGAGCTTATGGAGGATAGATGTTTCAAAGGTCCCTAGCTTTGAAGATTGGAGTAATTCATCCACTGAGGACTTTGAACCTGAGGAATTATTCGACGAGGAAGGTTTGGAGCTTTTAAACTCTCTATTGAAGGAAGTGCGATATTAGATGATGGAGAGTCGATGAGATGCCGGTTCTTGAAAGAAGTGATACGTACAGTTGCAGGCCTTTCTTTTCTATGACAGAGTTTATATAGCCGCTGATCTCATTCGTAGCTGTCCTGAAGCGTTTGGACATAGGATCGAGACGGTTGAAATCTTTGAGAAGTCTTTGTCCGATAGCTTCTGATTTGGCTGCGAGGGAGGATGCGTCTATGGAAGGGCTCGGGATGATATCTGTGTGAAGCCAGGTATATTTTTGATTAGAAGATAGTAATAAATAATACTATTATAGAAGAGCATATAGACTTACGGCCGTGAAAAGGGAGGATGGAGTTTAAGGGAGTGTATTGAAGAGCTTCGTCAATGGAAGTAGGAGCTTGGACGGTGCGGGACTGTTGGTTGGAAGCAGGAGGGGTATATACAGAAGGCGAGTGAGAGACGGATTGGGAGTAAGGCTGATTTGAAGCAGAATGACGGTACTGCTGCTGAGACGATGAGCCAGAGGAAGATGAGGATGAGTGCAGTACAGGGCCAGACTGATGATGATGATGCTGATGATGCTGCCTGGGAGGTGGGGGTTGATGGTAGCGGGGAGATGCAGAAGGGTAGCCACTGGTGGAGGAAGTGTTGTTGACGTTGTTGTATTGCCCGCCACCTCCTCCTCCACCGCCGTAGTGCTGCTGCTGCTGCTGCTGGTGGTGGTGTTGAAGCGGAGGGAGCATCGTCGACGGCGAGGGGTTGTTGGTGTACGCCCCACCGGGTGAGTACCCCCCCTGCTGCTGATGCGGCATCCGGGACGAAGGCGACGGCTGATGATACGAAGGAGAATGAGCGGAATGGGAATGAGGCGAAGGAGGGACGTAGTTGAAGTTATATGAGAAACCGGCGTGATGGCTACCGTAGAACCCTTGCTGCTGTTGAGGGCCTGGGTGAGGAGGGGGGGGTTGATGAGGCCGATGCTGTTGATGTTGGTGATGATACGGGTATCCTCCTCCTCCACCTCCATCCATTCCCCCTCCTACACTACCGCCTCCGCTGTTTCCTCCTCCGCGATTATACCCGTCCATGATGCTGCTGCTTCTGCTGCAAGGATATTCGTATGGCTAAACCATTCCACGCGGGGGAGTACCAAGTTTGCTCTATCTAACACTTCAAAGTCGCGTCGTCCAAAGAAAAGAAAGAAAATATGATGAAAACGGCTATCGGCAGAGACCACGCATGTCGTCGAGTGTTTAAGGGGTGTCGGATTCCGTACGGTCTCCTCCGGTGTCTCTGTTTCCCCCGGAGAGTATACGGTATTGCAAAGGATGCCTGAATTCTACGATGAGAGAGCAGCGGCAAGCATCTTTCGGGAAGTCGCGATTTGTATTTCCTTGGTCTTTGTCGCCCGCTAATTGATTCCAATAAGATCGTTTGACAAAAACTAGTCTCCTTTGGGCCCTCGCCTGGCTCCGACCAACCAGGTCTCTCTATCCAGCCACCCTTGTCAGGACTAGGCATTCGTCATGAGCCCCCAGACTAGGGGAACACAGACGTCGACGTCGCGACTCTTTTGACTCAATATTCACTCGGACGATATTCCAAGGCAGTTATACTTCAGAGTATCATAGGCGGTATGGAACAATTGTCATTGCTCTCGTTTTTTTGCAGCATCAAGACGGCATCTGGCTCATGAGACAAAGACCTCCTGATGAGGTTTGCCTTAACACAGGATTTTCGATTTAATTATAATTCAAAAACACAGCGAAAGCTTCTTGAAGGGAATATATATTCAAGTAGGCGTTACGCAACGAACATCATGATATCATCTCAAACTAGAAAAAAAAGCAGACTTTGATAAGCCAACAAAAGGCAAAATTCTGTAAGGTTCACCCTGGCCGTTAAAAGAACAAGCCAAACAGGTCTTTGGAGAGTCAATTGCAAAGCCTCTATAGTCTCGGGGACGCTACCCTAGCTGCGAGACCAAAAACTTCCAAAAGACACTCAAAATATATACAAGAGATAGCTTGATTCGTCAACAAGGAGCCTGGCTTTCATGTGTCTCGCCATGAAACCGGCTAACTGCTCAAAAATCTCAACCAGTGCTTCGCTTTTACTCATCTGTTGTCTTGCAACTAATAAAGGTCCCACCCGAAAGGACAAATCTCGATTTGTTTCAATCAATAGAACAGCTAAGGGTTCGTCCTGCTCATTCAGAGCAACTACGGACAAAGCGCTGCGCAGGCCTGATTGAATAGCAATATCTGCAATAAATGAAATGTCATTTAAACCGGAGTTAAGAGGAACAGCTCGTGCGGATATTTCTTTTACATATTTGGCGATGGGATCCTGAGTTCGCAGACATTTAAGTCTAACTGGACCCTGAATTAACTCTGTCAGAAGCGGCGTGACATAGCCGAATGCGACATCGCATTGCCTTTTAACCGATAAAATTCTATCCACAAAGAACTCGATAGTCCCCGGTGATATATGAGGAAGCGTGATGAAGTGTACCCAATCGCCTTCAGGCCTGAGTGAAAACTCTTCGATAATCCAAGAAGGAGGCCTCTCCAATACAACGATAGTACTTCCGTCGTTGAGCTTGGTAGCGAACCCAGCCTTCTTCCTTAAGGCGCCTTCTAGGTGGAGCGCATTTCGGCGGCAATATTTGTACAAGGTCGTGATATCGGCGGGCGTGAAGACTTGGCTATATAGCCAAGTCTCAAGCACGATTCTTGGATCCACCTTCCACTGAAACAAAAGCGGCAAAGTAGTGGGGAAGTATGAAAGCACTTCACCACACACTATACTACCGAGGGCTTTGTGATGACTAATGGTCACACCTTGTACCAAGGGTATACCTTGCGCGTCCACGGTACCAGGTGCTCCAAGTCCGATGCCGCAAGTGTCGAACCCCAAATCAAACGCCCCGTCAACGTGTATATGGGATATCTCGATGCCAGACTCATATAGCCTCTCTTTCAAAGTTTTGATATCGTCGCGAGCCCCAACAAAAGTCGTCCCTATATTCATGAACAGTATGACCCGAAAGGGCTCATTACGTTGCTCACAGTATTCTCGGTCTTTTAAGGCCATTTCGACGAGAGCATCTGGTAGCATGCTTCCTTTTGGATCGCATGGAACTTCAGAGTAATAGGGTCTACCAGTCGACTTGTTCGTCAAGGCGTCGCAATCTCGCACTGTCTTCTTAACGCTGTAATGTGTCTCCGATGAGAAATAGATAAAAGCGCCAGGCAGCCGTAATAACGCGGCATGAATCCCTAATCTATTTCCCATGGTACTTCCATTTGTTAAACAGCCTTTGAACTGTGAACTTTTGATGGTGTCGAGCCCGAGCCCGAACTGTCGCATTCTAGTCGCCAGTATTTGGTCGGTTTGGAACTGAAGCCATTCATCAGGAATCGTGACATCAAGGAAATTAGCAAGTACTGGACCCAATGCCGCGCAAGGGCCCATATTGAAAGGGTACCCTGCTGCAGATCTCGTTGCTATTCTCCAACTCTGGACAGTCCGCTGAATTTCGTTGAATGTTGGTTTAGGAAACGGGTAAAGACTTGAAAAATCGATACCGGCTGGAAATCCGAGGTTGGTTTGGCCCCCGGCTCTCCAGTCCCAGTTAGGGGACACCGCTTCTAGTACGGCGTAGATGTCTTCTTTCGTAACAGAAGGTTGCAGGGTAAGCATAATCTCTCCAGAGCTCTTGCCTATTAAAAGACCGCCTTGAGTCACAAGACTATTGACCTGCTCATGAGTGCACCCCCGGATTATGATGTCAAGTGAGTGAGGGCATCCGGTAGCAGTTATTCTGTTGGCCGCAAGTAATTTTAAAAGGAAAACTCGCATTTGGGCGCAATGTTGGTATATTGTACGAAAGCCGGCACTACCAAATCTTATCTCCTGCATAGCCATCCATAGAGGTGGGATTGCATCGCGGGAGCCTGCAAGTGCTGCATCGGAAGCGCGGATATACGCAACTCTAAATTGCTTTAATTTCCCTCCTAATGAAGCAGGTATCAAGGCGACGGCTGCCGAAGGGTTCGAGTGATTTGCCCCACCAGCAACAACGCTGCTTGCGATAATGGATCCGTCCTCTGACCGGAGAGCTTGAGAAAGAGGTTTAGTTGATAGAAATAGTCTCTCTAAACCAAGTTGTTTTCGCTCCTCCTCATCGATAGTCGATATGTAATCGAAATTTCGAGTAGCATCCACGTGAAGAATTGATGGAATATGCTCTGAAAGCTTGCATATGACATTAAGATCGTCATGCTTTCCACTTATGAGACTTGGTGCTAAGCTTACTGCAAATATTACAGGGCGCTTGCCATCGTTTGTGCTAATTTTCAAAGCCTTGAGGATGTCTTGGGAACTGGCTGATAGGTTTATACGTTGAGCCTGCAAGCCAAATAACGTTGCTGCGGAACTCAGAATATTCTCATCAAAGTTATCATAGACTATCAAAGGTCGAGACATTGGATGTTTCTCCTTTAGCTCTTGTTGTAGAGCTCTAATGCAATAACAGTTCGCTTCACTTGAGGTACTGACGTATCCAGAAGCGTTTCGATCCCCGATCCTAGCTCCTTTCTCTCGGATAACTTTCTGTTCGAAAGTTTTGAAGTGAAACGGCCAACTCGTGTCGATTTCATCTGGCATGTTGATTTGGTTGTTGTACCAAGGAAGGCCAGCTTTTGCAAGGATAGAGCCATTCTCCAGCCATAAGCGATCCGTAAACGGCGAGAAGACCTCCATGGGAGTTGACCTCCAGGTATTATGAAGCTTACTCATCTCTTCGAGTACATTGTAAACTCTGTGAGTGGGGTCACGCCATTGTCTGATAACGGGATCGTCAATCCATTGGGCTTTTGAGGCATGAAAACTCCGGTGGATTTCATCGTCCGAATGTGCTCTGTGCTGGGTCTGGGAATGAGACCAGTCCGAATCAATTCGATGGGTGACGCTCAAGGGAAATGTGCCTTCGCTGAGCTCCTTAACCACAAGACTAGGAGGTGTGTTGGGTTCGCTACTATCACCGGTGATCTCTCTAGTGATAATTATAATACTCTTCGGTTTATGATCAGGTTCTAGGGTTTTTTATGGTAAGCTTTTAGAGTCAAAAAAGATGTAATTCTTACATCACCAACCTTTCGTCGGAGCAACTTCCATGAGTTGGGACTTCTTTATCTTATATTCCAGAGCATTCTCCAATCTCGGGCAATTCATATCTTGAATAAGAATGCGATTTTGCTCCATTCTGGTGTTCTTTTATATTGGTAATAAGATAGCGAATTATATTTAAATTTCGCGGGAATATAAGAGAAAGAGCCAATTACCAAGTAGTTGAGTTACGATTGGTAGCCTCGAATCCTATGATTGGGGTTATTTGAAATTGTATTGAGCACGCAAAAGAAGTTCGGTTGGTCTACGAGACACTATATATATATACTTATATTTCTTAAATCTTTTTCATGTAGAAGATTGATTATAATATTATTACTATCATAAGTTTTTGTTCATCTTATGGATTACTTACTAAATAACCTCCGAGCAGCTGAGGGAGTTGAGTTCGTCAGCTCCAGTTCTGCGTGAAGATAGATACTAGTAGTCTCGTTTCCGGCCTGTCTCTTAAAGTCTTTTCATCAGTATGAATGTGATACTGTACTCGTACACGATATCACTTGGAAATGCCTACATTCTATTTCCGAAGGAGAAAACCAAAGTGATCCGTGTCCTCGAATCATCACGCTATGGGATAGAAACCAATTGCTCTTCACATGCATAAGCACTATCAATTTAATCCAACATTTTGCAACGCCCATGACATCACGACCTTGGCGACATCCGTCGACGGCATCTGGCTGGCTGGCGAGACAAACGCTAAATGAGAAAAATGCCCATGCAAATCGGATCAATAGCCTCACACTCGCGTGGCGAGACTTTTCCCGCTCATGTATGTTGCTAGTGTAGTGGGTCTTCACTCGTACGTACGGATCTCTCACCGGACTGCGAATGCACATGTACATATATGTATAGAGCTGCCCCACGGACCAACGTTATAATGTTTCCAGAGTCGTTACCGTACTTATCGCGATTTTCGACATTTCGAAAACTCCCCGCGAATTTGTGCCCTCAGAAGGTGATTTTTTCTTGAACACATAGCAACTCTCGTAACGATGGCCCTATATCAGCCTATTAGACCGATAATTGGTTACTGGAGTGTGTAAATGAAAGTCTGATTTCTAATCATCACGCTACTTAAGTTAGTGCTACCACACATCTTTAGCTCAACAAGTCTGAATTTTGTAAGAAAAATTAACATGGATGTTAATTCAGAAACAACTGTCAACTTTTAAGGTTTTTTTTTGCAAATCTAGAATTCTAGAAACGCCTCGCTTATGCCTTTTCTTCCGTGCAAGGAGGGTTTGTGGTAGTGCCTTGCTGTAGTCTGGGGACTAAGCTTTACTGATACCTCTACTCGGCAGTTTTTTCCCAACATAGCTAACGGAGTTACTCATTTGGAAGGTTTATGCGCATATATTCAGAATTAAATCGGATCATCGTGAAAAGCTTCCCATTTTCTTTTGCCGTCTCTACTTTTATCTTCATTTGCATTCCCACTCAATGACTGAGCGACTTACTGATAATTCATTCGTTGGTCTCTAGACCCAATCTAACAACCACATACTATAATTTTGATTGGATAAGGGCGAAAGCTGAGCGAAGAATCGAGGGGATGCCGGGTTCCCTCTTAGTACCCTTATCGAAATTCATAGACTTGCTTCATTAGGATAAACGCCAAATTTGTCGTGAGCAAAATTCTGGCTTGATCCATATAGGTATTGAAAGACTTGATTTTAGTGGCTTCAATACTCTAACTTGCTAAGTTCCGAGAGAGTGAAGCTGATTCAGAGTACCTATGTAATATTCAATGATCGTTCATTTCCAATGTATATCTATCAAACTTGTTTACCTATACACTCGCACGATTGTGAGAAATCAAGTAATGATTCGGTTCGACAGAAATTTCCATGAATATTTTTTAGTATTTCTAGTATAGGGACCCACATTGTTTTCCTCCCCCGACCCCCCAAACGTATCCGAGGCTGATAAAGCGCGTTTCATGTTTTATGCTAAATCAGGACGATTGCTTCCTGGTCTAGCCATCCCCATTACCTGGTCACATCTTTGATTTTGCATTACCAGCAACCAGATCCGCGGAATTGAGTTTCGAGCTTGGGCCTATAAAGGAAATCATAGCCGTACTGAGATTACCTATTTCTGGCGAGATATACCCGGAGAAAAGTCTTAGACTGTTAAGCGAAGAAGTCTTGGTATTACGATGTGACCTTTATATTGCGCTGATCTCAAATATAATCTGCTACTTGAACAGGCTTCAGATGAGCAGTTTGAAAGGGGCTGTGAAGATTAAAGGATGGTTGTGAAGATCGAAGAAACTTTGGGATTTCTGTGATGCCGGGCTAAAAGTTTTATAGATTTTTGGTTCTCAACGCGTACACATTTTAAACATTCTAAGCTAGTAGAGTCGGCAACACAAGTCTGGTTACGAGACTGTAGAGAAATATTCGAAATAGCCAAATGCGCGTTGGCAAAGCAATCTATAGAGCTGTGCTAGGTACAATGGCCTCTTCTAGATCTTGGTTTATATGAATATAACTCCAAACTGATATTAACAGATATAAGGCCTTATATACTCTATTAGCTTAGTGTAAATTCATTTTTGAAATGGCCAGGCCTAAAGCATCAACCTAATCTAGGCTTGGTTTAGCTAAGCATATGTGGACACTCGAGAACCACAAATCTGGACTCCAGAACCGATGTTGTGGGGAAAATTCTTCAGCTCATTCACCTCTCTAGATTGGACGCTACTTACCCGCCGAATCCAAACACACACCACCAGCGCATAACTAGGAGTAATGACGCGGAATGAAGATCAAATAGGGTGGTTGAAGCGGTTGGGGTAATTGGATAGATAATAATATACCTTCCGGGCTCTCATTAACGAACTTTACTGGTAGAAGAAACAACTCGGAAACGGTCTATCCTCTTTGAGGGCAACAGGATTCGATCGACCCTCAGCACCGCGGCACCGCCTCGACTCGGAATTCTAGGTCTTAGTTGGATGCAGGTGAGATTACTACGGCAATATTTTCGAACCCCCCGGATCAATGGGAAAATGCAAAATTCAACAACCACAACACAATTTTCAATGGAAATTGAGGTGGTCCGGTTGGTGCTAGCCAGCCCAGCCAGCCCAACCCAGCCAGTATAGCCGGTACAGCCAGCCAATATAGCTAGCTAGTACCGCCAACCAGTATAGCTAGTAAATTCAGCCAGTAAATCTAGTTAGTATAATCCAATCAATAAATCCAGCCAATAAATCTAGCTAGTAAATCTAGTTAGTAAATTCAGTTAGTAAATCCAGCTAGTAAATCTGGCCAATAAATCCAGCCCAGCCAGCTAGTGTAGCCAGCCATTATAGCCAGCCATTATAGCCAGCCAGTGCAGGCAGGTTACTCGGTCGCGCTAGCCAGCCATTAACCTAACCATACAACACAACTCAGTGTTAGCTAGCCTAGCTGGCTATACTGTACTGGCTGGTCTTGTAACGGTACTGGCTGTATTTTTTAAGTAGTATTAGTGATTAGCCACCTAGTGAACTACTACTACTATGGTTACCAGTATTATAGCTACCACCACTATTAATTATATATGATATCAAAAATATTTTAATATTAAATTTGTGATTTAGAACGGTTTTTGATATTTTTATAATTGTGGTGTGGATAGTTGTCGTGTGAGAAGTTATTTGTGATTTTAAATCTAAATCAGCGTTGATTGACAGTGTTATAGATGATTGTAACAAAATTTGTTCATAATTTAAATAATTTAAATCTAGTAGATTAGGCGTATAGATTAGGCGTATTTCACGCCAATAGTGGTGTCGATACGCTAAAAAAAGAGGCGCTATCACGCCTCTCCTTGCCCCACAGTGTGTTGGGGGAGGATTAGAATACCCCGAGGCTCATAGCTCGCTTTATCTGACTTAGTTATAGGGATCCGAGAGTGTCGACTTAAGTACTTGTAGAACACTAGACTAACAGCTTCAATTCACTGGATACTACATCATGTAAACTTCGCATAGTAGATACACGCTCGTGGACGCCTGAAACCAACGGTAAAAACAAACGAGGTTCAAATCCATTCTCGGCTAAAGGTATGATGTAAGTTAGCTGCAAAAGCATTTTAAATTCACATCTGGACATCAAATCAAAAACGGCGCCATTACTTAATTACTTAAAGCGCTTAATCAAAACCCACATGCACAGTTGAGTAGGACAAGGTGGCAGCGGGGGCTGCAACATAATCCTGACTGGAAGACGGAGCTTGCGTAGTCTTTCAGTCAGGGTTACGTTGCGACCTGTTCCTGCTGCTGTACCATACATAGCGAGCTAGCTGCTTTTTAGTCCTCTGCAGCGGTTTCGGATATTGACCACTAGTGCGCCTAGCCGCTAGCAGCGGACTGAAAAGAAGACTGGCTGGCTGGCTGGCTGGCTGGCTGGCTGATTGGCTGATACTATAAACTATTATTTTGTATTGTGACTAAAATTTGGTGTTTTTATTGAAAATAGGTGTTTGGCATTTTTGCTTAATCAGATAATTGGCAGACTTCTATGGCGTATAGTATAAATGGTAGTGCTGATGGGCCGGCTAAATTAGCTGGCAACTGATGAGGAACTCCCGCGGAGTAGTTAGTCCCTTCCTTTCAGTCAGGGCATACCATAGCAAAGGACTTTTGGCCTCGAGAACCAGAAGGACTTTCCCTAGAATTATATACGTATTTGCATGTCTTCAAAATAATGAATAACCTTTGTCTTAAATATATAAAGCCTTGCGGAATTGCTTCATTTACTTTCCTATCCGGTCTAGACGGTTATATATATCTACAAATCCATCTATACAAACACAATGGACAAATCTATCTATATCGATATATCTTATATTTATCGTCAAGGGCCCTAGGGTCGAAACGATGCCAGGACCTAAAAGATATGCATATCCTTTTCAAGCTGAGCACTTCCCACTCTTGCAAGCCAAGTCATCAGAGCAGTCATCATCAGAGCTGCAGGTAGCTCCAGCACAGTGACCAGTCCAAGAGCAGGAAGTACCACCGCAAATGCCACTCTTGCATTCGAGATCGTCAGAACAGTCATCATCAGACCCGCAGGTAGCTCCAGCGCAGTGGCCTGCCCATGAACAAGTGCCACCACCACTGCTGGAACCAGAATCTCCTCCAGTATTTCCACCAGACGTGGAGCTGCCACCACAAACGCCACTCTTACAAGTCAAATCATCGGAGCAGTCGTCGTCTGAACCGCATTCGGCACCGGCGCAGTGACCAGCCCAAGAGCATGTAGTTGAAGGCGGGGTGCTGCCACCACCGCTACCTGAGCTGCCACCACAAACGCCACCGTTGCAAGTCAAATCATCAGAGCAATCATCATTTGAACTACATCCTGCGCCGGCGCAGTGGCCAGCCCACGAACACGTGCCACCACCAGAGCCAGAGCCTCCTCCTGTGTTTCCACCGGGTGCAGAACCGCCAAACTTACTCGTCAGAATGCTATCACCGAAAGCCTTCAAGCTGTTTTGGAAATCCGATGCCGATGTTGCCTCCCAATTGGCGTCGCTAGGCCCAACAACGGCGTCTGAACCGGTAAAAGCGAGGTACAGAACATCATGAGTCTCATGACCGTTATTGCCATTCAACCCTTCGTTAGGGAAGCACATTTGTGCGAGTGAAATGCTTGCCTCGCCTGTGAAATTATCGTCATCACAACCGTTGGTGTCGCCCCAAACTGAGTAGAAGAGTTGATCGTTACAGACAACCGCGACGAGAGCAAGAGGCTGGATGGTCCCCTCTAAATCAAGATCGCAAGTTCCAAGCACAGACTAAATGGTCGAATAAGTTAGTGAGAAATAACGACTACCAAGCCCCCTTTTCTGTATCCGTAATCTGGAGAGTTCAAGAACCAAGCAGGTCACTTACGAACTGATGTATGCTAGCATCTAGGGTCTCGATTCCATAACTTCTGCTAAGCGTGTCATCGAATGAGGTGCCACCTTGGTAGTCGCCGCTGAGGCCTCCACAGTTATGCGCGCCATCGCAATCAACATCCATATCACCCAGCGAATTTGTGCCAGAGAGATAAACAACGTTCGCGGTATCCGTGCAGAAACCAAACCCCGAGTGGCCGTGACCATCATTGAGGTTACTCTTGCCACCAGCGAAAGAATTACAACCTCCGTCCTTCACGTTGTTGTAGAAAGTTTGGACGTCCGACGGAACCGTCCAAGCCATGGCTGAGCTAGCCATCAGCGTAGCAAAAACTGCAGATTTACCAACCATGATTGTATTTCTGAGATGGCGTTAACGTGAAAGGGAGAGAAATTGAATAAATGTTTAACGAAACTATCTCGTACTTCGATGCTGGTGTTAGGAAAAGAATAGATCTACAGGAGGGTCTTTCACTCTCTTTATATAATCATTCCAACATACCATGATATCATATTTCTCCGTTCTCCCGAAGCACTCCTCCCTACGTTCTCCATATTCGCAGCGCCGTGAGTTCGTGAGGTTGTTTTTCAAGTGAAGAAAGGAGGTGCTCTGGGTTCAACATGCATGTAATAACATGGTAGGTCCTGGTGATAGACACGCAATGATCATTAATGATGCAACTATAGCGCGCGACTCAATCGATTCAAGTTATATGGTCAGGGTCCCAAGGGACTGAGGAAGGGTTTGTTTAGTCACACCGACCAAGGGCTTGTCTTACCGAAACGAATTTATCTCGAATTTTTCTTACATCTTCAGCTTCCCTTTTAGTAACCTAGCTATAGCCGGCCTAGCCTTGGCCCAGACCATGGCGACCACACGTGGGAATCATGCAACGCACGAAGCTGTTGAATTTCGAATATTTCTGTGATGGACCCTTTTTTTTTTTTTTTTTTTAATCAATCTACACGTAATAGGATCTCGTTTATATGAATGCATACCCCAGTGATATCGTGATTAGTAAACGTCAGACCGGCGAGCGTAGCCGTGCACTGTGTAAATAAGCGGTTGAGGTTTTGATGCTTGTTCTGCATGCGGCAAACATGCGTGCCGAGTTCCGGGTCGACCCGACACGTGCTTGACATTTACGACCGAGTGGTTCCCCAATTGCAACGCGCAACTTACTTGATATATTACAAGGATATTTTTATATAACCAGGATATTTCAAGGCGTTTGTAATTTTCAAAAAATAGCCGATGCTTTTTGGTTTCCAAATGCATATTTAAGCAGGGGTGGTTGGAATGATTACTCACCATAAATCTTTGAGAAAATGCACTAAAGTCGCATTAATGCGCATTCAATCTGGCTAGCTACGTAAAGTTAGAAGGCTAAATGCAGAGCAATAAAAAGTAGAGCTAAGAGACACAAGCTAGCTAGTGGCACGACGCATATAATATATATATTCTTAAGTATATATCTTACGAGTATATATACGTATATACTATACATATATGCTTACGAAATTGCCCATGATGATGTGTCTGCGAAGAACAAGCGCTTTTAATCTGTGGATTGAAAAATTGAGAAAACTTATCAAAAATATATTTCTGCGGGGATAGATGATAGATTATGGCAAGGATCGATGAGGACAAATGCCCTCATCAGTATCATACTTTGATCCAAATTCTGTCCACCGCCGTCCCCATGCTTCACAACCATAGAACTCCCCACAAGCGTTATAGTACCCCCGAGATCCAACTCAACATCATGACCATCGTTCACACCAACCGCAACTCCCTGTGCCGTAGTTCCCTCGTCATCCTCCTCTCTAATAAACTTCATCCCACTAAGGCTGGGTGCCACAACCGTAAAAGCGGCCCGCTCCTGCATAATCAGCCTGGTAAACCCCACCCCCCTTCTAAATACCTCATCCAACCTTTTCACTAAATCTGCTTTCCCCATCACACTCTCAAACTGTTCTGGCCTTACCCTGTTCCTCAACATCATGTTCTGTATATAAACCAAAAATTCATCCGACAGCTTCCTCGCCAGATTACCCTTACCCCGTTCGATATCCTTACCCTCCAACTCCACCAACTGACGCACAGTAATCGACCTCCACTTGCCAGCATTCTCATTTCTTTCATGATCCGGAATCAATTCGTCAAAACACAGCCTCGACGCCAATTCTCCGACGGTGCCATCGAATGATGTCAGAGGGTAAGCACGATCAAACAACCTATCGCTAATATGCTTACATATAGCTTGACGCAGCGGCGTCTTCTTTTGCGTATCCGACGGTCCGTCCGTCATCACGTCGGCGTTGACCGAGTCTTCCCATAGCACTTGAGTATCCCACTCCTCTAACGGATTCCCATGCAAAACCACCTTTCTAAACTCCTTAGACTTGATAAGTTTCCCAATAGCATCATTGACCTTCATGTAACTATGTTGAACGTGAATGTCGAAATTGGGGTCGAATCGTTCAGCCGATGCTAGGATTTCATCCTGTAGTTTCGAAAGCTGTTCTCGCGTCTTCGTCAACGCTGCCTTATCTCTCTTCTACTGCTCTTCCGCATGCCAGATATCTCTCGCTTTAAATATATGAAGTAATTCACTGAGCGCATCAATCTCCAAAAAAAGTTCCCTTTTTAGGGTTGCATTTTCCCTTTTTAGATTTGCATTTTCCATTTTTAGGTTTTCATTGTCGAGACCTGCGTCGCCGTCGACGTCATATGGTTGCGAATGGATCCCATCGTGATGGGAATTTTGTGGCGGGATTTGTTCGAAATCGGCGGAGTCTGTGGTCAATACGGTTTCGCTGCTTGACGATGGTGTGGGACTTCTTCGAGAGGATTCACTTCCGAAACGAAGCGAGGGCTTGAGATCGCCCCACGTTGACAAAGTCGAGGCTCTTTGTTCGCTGATGTGCCTATATATTTCCACTCTATTAATAATTTTAGCAGCACTTGTAGGTCTTCATTATCTTACATTTTACTTCCATCTAAGATTGTAGTATATGTGAACATCGATATGGGATATTAAGACTATCTACATTCGAGAAGGCCGGAGCTGAGGAAATGTCGTCTAGTGTACGACGGAAACAAATTATAATATTATAACATACCAGAGAAACTTGGGGGACCCAAATTTTCTCTTCACACCTCCCTCTCGGGATATCGGCCGCAAATATTATTGGAACGTCTTGTTCGAACCAATAATATCGATAGCTTCAGCCTCGATATGCATACGATTATGCACATATATGCATTACTACTCATCTCAGTGCCACCACAGATTGAAAATCCTGAGCCTTGTTAAACTACAAGTTGATATTCACAACCTCTCAACCAAGCCGCCCGCCCTCTATCGAACTCTGTGGACCCATGCGGGGAGCCTTACAATCGATTATTAGAACGGCACAAGGCTGTGTTCACAGCAGACGGACGAACTTAAGTTTTTGTCCCGGCCCCGACAAAGCTAATCAATTATTCTCATATATGGCGGACCGCCCAAAAGGTCATCCTATATCATCTAGCTCATGCAATTGATAGCCATACTTTATACAAATTTAAACGTCTGAAAGTCAGCCTACGCAATCAGAACAAAACCTAGAGAGCTCGGTATGGCGAAAAGAATCGTCATCGGATTAGACTTCGGAACGACATATTCGTCAGTCACTCTCTATTCACCCACCTATTATATTTTTAAAAAATAGCACACTGATTGGATATCAGCGGGGTTGCATACTGCGATGAGAAGGGTGCCCACGAGGGAACAAGCGGCATTCAGTTGATCACATCATGGCCGGCTATGAGCCAAACGGCCACGAACGAGTAGCCTAAGCCCTCAAACATTCTTGTAAACTGTCCCAATCGACTAGTGCTAACACCGATATAGAAAAGTACCAAGTAGAATCTCATACGGCGCCCCTCCAGCCCAAGCAATCCGCTGGGCAATCCAATAAAGCATAACACCAAAGACACCGTACATGCCTGCATGAAACTTAAACTCGACGAAAGTTTCAAAGGCTCAGAGAGATTCGATTTCCTCCTCGCCTTACTCACCAGGCGCATGGCAGACGTTGATATCGACGATTTTAGAGATAAACCCAGCCGCTCACCAGATCACCCCGATAAAGATCCCGTGGACATAGTAGCAGATTATCTCTCCAAAGTCCGAGAAACAACCTGGAACACCCTAGAGAATCAATATGGAAAGGCTTTTTTTGCCTCGATGCGGAAGCAGCTTGTTGTTACCGTTCCGGCTGTCTGGTCCGAACGCGCTAAAAATCTGACTTTGAGCGCTGTCAGACGGGCTGCCTTTGATGCTGACAAGATTTCCTTAGTGGCGGAACCAGAGGCAGCAGCGATATACACTCTTAAGGGTATCCGTGAGGGCCCAAACTGCGACCAAATACAGCTAGGAGATGTATTCACTGTGTGTGATGCTGCAGTGGCGGTACTGTCGACTTGATATCTTATAGAATCACACAAATTGAACCTACACTCAGAGTTGAAGAGGCAACCGTTGGGAGGGGTGGTAAATGCGGAGCGACTTTTGTGGACCAGGAGTTTCTCGCTTGGCTGGAGAAATGGATAGGATCTGAAGCTTACGGGAGGATTCCTGTTGGAAAAAAACGCTATGGCAGCCAGCTGATGCTTGGCTTTGAGAGTAGCAAGTTTTATTTCGACGGCTTGGAAGACGAGATGGAGATCAGAATCCCAGTTGAAGCTGGTATCGATAATGATGAGGGTTTGAATATTGAGGATCGGACTATGAGTTTGAATGCGTAAGACAATTCTATCGTAACAGCTGTTAACAGTTTACTATTATGACTAACCTTCTGGAATTCTAAACCTTCCAATCTGGTAGATGGTATTTGTCGTCGGTGGGTTTGGTCGTAACCCGTACCTCTACCATCAAATTCAGGATTATTGCACCAAAAAGGGGATAGAAACTCGACAGCCATTATATCCATCAGTTGCCTCAGTCTCAGTGTTTATTGTATCAGTTAGTCTAATCGAGCGAAATATAGCTGGTCAGCCGTAGCCCGAGGGGCTGTCTGCCGCGGTCTAGAGCTCGGCGTTGGCAGCTTCGTTTCTATTCGTCTAGCCCGAAAGTTCTATGGCACTGCAGCGGCTGAGCCGTTCATAGCCGGTATCTATGACCCAAAGGATATGTTCGTAGACGATGTCACTGGCGGAAGGTACGCCAGCGGGCAGATGACCTGGCTATGCAAAAAGGGAGACAGACTACCAGAGGACAACCCACGAACTATGTCCATTCAAGTATCGCGAGACTTCGAGGCGCATGATGGGCGTCAAGTTGGAGCGCTATTGGTCGGATGTACTGAAGATATAGCACCGCGGCGCTTTCGGGATCCAGCAGCAAAGGTTATCTGTCGAGTCCGCGGTGATTTTAGTGATATTTCGCTCTCACAGATACCAAAGTCGCGGAGCGCTAAGACGGGGAAAGAGTACTATGAGATAGATTTCAAATTGCAGGCAACTTTTGCAAGTTCGGAAATCCATTGGCAGCTCATTTATAAGGGCAAGGAATACAGTTTGAAGAGCGTGACGTATGAGGACTAGCGTTATTCGGATTTCTTTAGTTGTGGGTGTTACTTAGTTAAGTTGTCCAGAAATTTCTGGTTGTTAGTACAACATTTTGAATACTAAGTATCTATATAAGGTCTGTTCGATATGTGGAAATTTCGATCGCAAATATTTTAAATGAGCTTTTGATATCTCATGGTAAACCGCACAGGGCTGGGTGGTCCGGTTGTCATAGCCTTCGTCCGGCGCTACTAGTTTACGAGACAATAATAGGTGAATCTAGATATGGTAATATACCCCCCAAAAAGCTAGCTAGAGAATTCGAACGCGACATCCCAAATTTACATGCTATATAGCGCTAGCTATATTGGACTGGGATCTCGACCTCCAGGGTGATGGTAAATGCAGATGCGCGTAAGTATAATGGTTTAATTTTCCCTTAACATGGAATTAACGAGTAAAAGCTTTGGCTAGAGCTTCTTAAGAGCTTCTAGACCGGGTTCATCCCTATAGACCAGTCATCGGCCTCGTTCTTAATTGGCAGTTATATGTCAGTCTTGTAACTAAACTAGGGCTGGCGGTTATATATAATATTCTGTATTGTGTTGCATCTGTGGTAATTTATCAGTCACGTGATATAACGGAAATAGTTTAGACTTGTATTGACGCTCCAATAATTCAAAGTCCTGTAACAAATACAAAGCAGTCTCGGCACTGGTCCAAGAATACAAAGCTGCGATATCACAACCTCGAAATTTCAACTCTTTCCTCCCCGATCGGTCGGGGTTCGATTTCAAACTTCGTCTCATCTCATCCACACCACCGCCATGGCTTCATCTGGCGAATCATTCGCTCAATCCCTCCTCCACCTCGCTCATCCCGATGACTCGGACGAAGCTGCTCGCATCTTCAAAGAAAAGGTCAACCATCGACCCATCGACTTTCGTCACATCTCCACTTCCACCGTGCCGCAAAAGGACGCCCGAACCCGCCGTCGCGAAGAGCGTCTCAAAAAGAAACTCGCAAAATCAAAATCAAAGCCGTCCAACAAACCACGCCCGCTGAGCGCCCGCGAGAAACGCGCTCTGCAGGTCTACGATGTTCCAAAGGAAGCTCAAAAATATGCAATCTATGAACCTTTGCACAAATTATGGCTCGGTTATATTCAAGAAGTACTAAAAGGTAGCTTTGGTCCGAACGGTACGGCCGGACAAGCAGCCGCCGCCAAACTTTGTGCTGCAGATTTTCACGGCTGCCACTTGGAGGTCGTGCGAAATCGCTGTCCTAGTCGGGTGGGCATAAAGGGAATTGTTATTAAAGACACAAAGATGACCTTCGTGATCGTGACAAAGAAAGATGTCATTAAATGTATTTCATCCAATTTGCGTAAACCTCTTCATCGAGATTTCTATCTAACAGGCGTATCAGATGTCCCGAAAGAGCACTCGGTATTTAGATTTGAGATCCCCTGGCCAAACGACGCCGCTCAGCAGGCCGATCCCATCGTTCTGGAACTTCACGGCTCGAACTTTATGTTTAGAGCTGCCGAACGGATGAATAAGAAATTCAAAGCCAAAGCGATGGACGATCTATGATGTGTTATATATCCGATGATTCACACAGATTGCATTTCGATACACATCATCGGGAAGCTCCAACTTATATGATTAACCTTTTGGTGGGCTGTGAGATTGGCGGTCTCGGAGTAGCCTATCTCGTTTGATGGTTGTCGAGCCACGCCCGTGCTGGCAGAGGAACGTTTACGAATCATGCAAACAAATAATATTCGCACGCATGGTCTACAATCAATATCGATACAAACATCCTTTTACCCTAGTATATCTTCTCGACAATTTGCCAGAATACTTTTCGGACACGAAACTTGCCGTCCAATCCACTTTTGGGATCATTCATAGTCGACTCACGAATTGGTTATCTGCGAAAACTGTAAGTAAGATTCACCCGGAAGTTGCCCGATACCACCTCGCCCACCAGCCTTTGTCGTCTATTTCGCTTCTTCAAAATGCATCTACCACGGTGCCTCCATGACTGGACCAGTCTCGTGCTCATGCTACCCACGGCACTCGGTCAGAGCGTGGTGTATACTACCGCTTCAATTACGGTCACCGAAGTAGCCATGTGCACAACGACGCAATTCACGACAAAAATTCTAGATATATGCCCTTGCTCGAGTGTGTTTCCTACTGTCTCTACCTGCAAAAACTGCCTTACCTGCACCACGACAACAATAGGACCGAGACCTTCCGTGGAGGCTTTTAAAATCACCTTGACGGTTCCATTAGATAGTGGCGACGAATCCGTCACCCTATCACGAGTCGGAAACACTGTCGGTATCGGCGGCCCGATACTTTATTTCAACATCACTAGCGACGGAGCCTTGATGGACGTCGACACTGGAGAAATTGTCTATGTTATTCTTCCTAGCGGCTCTCATCGCAAACGCTTTGATGATTCCATCGACTTGCTTATCGGGACCCCTCCATCGTCGGCTACATACCGAACTTGGGGGGAAACAAATAATGGAGAACTTGCGTTAACTGCTAAATCAAGTTCTGGAAGGATTTACACTCTCGGTTTTGGGGTTGCTTTAGCGAATGATGGAACGATTGACAAGACTGTACCTATTCAGATGTACGATACCGGTTCGACAATACCCACTAATCTTGAACCGGCTTCACCCTCCGAGAGCGATGTTATTATCAGTACTTCAAGTAAAGGGCCGATAACTACTAGCTCTATTTCTAGCGATATCACGAGTGACGAGTCTTCCACATCTTCCGCATCTACATCTTCTACGTCTTCAACAACTAGCTCCAGCACCAAAAACGGAAAAACTTACACCATCACGCAATATGGATCCACAACCGGCATCTCATCAACCACTTTGTCTAATAGGGACGTTTATGTTATAACGACGAAGATTCAAGCTACGGTCACGATTACCTTTTACGCCAGTCTCACCTCGATATCTACCGCCTCTTTCAATAACTATTTTCCAACTGTTACTGTATACGATGTTCTCAGCCAAGCCATCACAACAGAGACCCATTATGGTCCAAACGGTTATACGTCCACACCAGTCATCGGCAGCATTTATCCCACACTTACCGCTATTGCTCAACTCTCTCAAGTCACAGTTACAAATACTACATATGGTCCAAGCTTCTCGACGATATTTGCGCAGACAGATGACGCTCTACCCACCGTGACTTATTGGATTCAATTCGTCCCATCTACCACATCTACCACGACAGAGTACATCTACAACCTCAATCCGGTATATAACACCACGTTGTATTACACGACGCCCACCGCGTCGGTTTTTGTCTTTACTACTCAATACAGAATTTTCACGACAAATACCGGCCCTAGCGACATCACCACCACGATCGGACCGAGCAATCCCACAGCAACGGTTTCCGTCATGATTAGCCCTACCACGACGGTAACTCTCCCAAGCATTTCTGTCGTTTGGACACTGTCAACCACCTCGTCCTCAATTGTTCCTCAAACACCAGGCTATACCCTAACGATCCAACTATACATCCCGTGGCCGTCATCTTCGTACGTTCGCTTTCAGCCGTCAGATGCTACCGGTTCCGCTCAATTCTTCACTGTCTCCTCAACTACCCTAAGGGCCCAACCAACTGAAACTGTCTATTACCTTTTCACGGGATCCAATTCCAAATGTCAATTCATTCAAGTGAACAACAATCTAGTCCTTGCCACCGATCCGTTGACTGGAAACCGTCTACCTGAGCCACAGTACCCATTCGGATATCTCCCTCCGGAGCCAATGGGCTCCAACCTCTTTTTTGCTAACCTATCCCAATTCGACACCATTGATAGCATCGTCGTAGTGGGTTTCAATTACGTTTCCGCCGGTTCGAACTTTTTGCAGCTGAATTCAGCATTCAGCAGTTCGGAACTCACCGGATCCGTAACGACGAGAGGCGCAACTAGGGCTATTTCGGGGAATTTTTGGTATGAGGGGAGTACCACTGGGCCTTACACGCCGATGTTTTACAGGACTACAGACGCAGCGATACAACCTCCGGTTGGAAAATGGACGACGATTGGGACTACGGAAATGAGTATGACGAATTCTGCGCCGACGGCGAGATAGATTTTTCTTGTTTGAACCTCTATTCTACTTTGTCTTTCCGTGGACCTTTTTGCGAATTTTTTTTCAGTTTGCTTCGGGGCTTTAGTATCAGGGTTGCTCATATTTTTTAATTCTCTTCTCTTCGCTCTATAGACATTTCCAGGAAAGCCTAGCTGGATAGGTTTTTTTCAACTTGGTATAATGATGGTTTCATTGCATACTATATACCCAAATACTTAACTCATAGACTCCATCTCTGAGACATATCTCCAAAGATATCAGTGATTCTATCAAAAGCTTCATTCCAACAAGTTCTCAGAACCATTCGTACATATTACGTATCTAGCTAGCTCGTGATTGTTTCAGACCGCCCAAAGCTTGACTCCATTATCCCAAACCTCATCCCGATTACCACCTTCACCATCGTCACTATCATCGTTCGTTCCATCTATTCTCTTCCTCTCCCCCGAACTTGTGGCTAAAACGCTTCCACTACAATGCACACCAACCGAAGTAACGGGATCACCAGCAGCCCCAAAACTCTCCGTTGGTGATACGACCCCATCCTCCTCAATAGATTCTCTCCACGGTTCCCAAACTCTCACAACCCCATCCGTACCCCCTCCCACGACCACATCAACCTTATTCTCACTCCCAAAGGACGAAGCATACGCCACACCCAGCTTCTGATTCGTCATCGCCTTCCTTCCGGTTAGCATCGCCCAAGGCGTATCCCTCCGACCCCGTATATCGAAAATATACACGACGTCACTCTTCCGTTCGGCTACTATCAAAAAGTTCCCAGACCGGTCGAATGATAACGAAGCCACCCCGTTTCCGCTCTCTTTTAACACACTCCTCCTCCTCCTCCTCCCGCCGTCTTCATCAGCGCCGCTACGGTGGGATAAGGTAGATGGCGAACGGAGAGCGTTTAGGTTCAGTATAGAAATCAAGTCTGCGTCTTGATACGGTGAGGAATATAGTATTATCCTGCGTGAATATGTCCCAGCCGCTATCATATCCGTGGGGTTATGAACTGCCAATGTGGATATAATACTTCTTATATTCTCTCCTCCTCCTCCTCCTCGGCTTCCGCCGGTCATGCCGTTGTGCATAACAGATGGGGTGGACTTTTTCTTTTTTTTACCGGTAGTGTAGCTTTGTAACGGGCCGGAGTTGTACCGTGATATATCGAATAGGTGTATTTCGGAATCTGTTCCTGCTAGAAAGTGGGTTGCGTTTGTGGTCCAGACGAGGGAGCTTGGGACGAGGTATTTTTCGGTTGTGGGGTGGATCAGTGGGTATGTTGCTGCTATGTGGGGGTATAGCAGGGAACGGAGGTGGATGGGTTGGGAGTGTAAGGAGGTTAGGAGGAGGGTTGTGGAGGAGTTTTGGAGGTTGAAGAAGGGATATGGGGATACAGCGTAGGGAGTGGAGGGGAGGGAGGAGATGGAGTAGGGGGTTAAAAGGTGGGGAGTGGGAGACGTTAGGAGGGTTGGGGGACTAGATAGATATCTTACAATTAGCCGCCTCTATATTCGTTATCTTCCAAATGTGTATAGTATAGCAAGGAGGAACATACGCGATAAAGGTACGGACGCAATTATCATCCGTGACAGAAACGAGGGAGGTTCCATCCGACGTCCTAGATATAAATCATATTAGCATATGTATACCATTCTCATAACTACTTAAGTATATACTAAATCATTAAAGAAAAGAATTCCAGGAAAATTTTGCATACCATTCAACGCTTCTGAATACGTTACTAACCAGTCTATTTGCTTTAGGACCGATCGTATCACGATAGTTGAGGCCGTTGCCAATGACGCCGTTCAAGGCAACCTCCTCGCGAACCTGCGATTCGGTAATTGACGTTTGATAAATGACGCCTGTCGATGCTACCAGCCGCGGTCGATACGGATCTGGAGCTGCAATAAGAGGGTCAGTCATCTCGATGGATGGTATTAAAATCTGGTTTGCTGTCTATTTTGTATATCATTAGCACTTCTTTTCTTCCTCGGAGCGGATGCATATCGGCAACTCACAAAATACAACAGACACGGCAATACTCCATTCAAAGCTATCGATCAGCTGGGTCTGGGTAAGACGAGATTCGAAGGCCGTGATATCCTGCTCATGGCTGGTGCTTCCTTCGCCTAGCAGAGTCGGAGAGCTAGAGGCCGAGGCTTTTCTCCAGGGACGATTTACGATGAGGTTGCAATCGATGCAATTAATTGCCGGCAAATTTAAATGTAAAATCGCGACGTCGTTGGATTTTTATACTCTGTTGCATTTTATCACCGACAACAACAAATTCACAGCTTCCAAAATAGCATCAGGCATCTGCATATATTCCGAACGAAGAGTGAATGGATGATTGATTGATTGAAATAAGTGTGATCTCAATACAAAAAAAAATGAAAATTTATCCGCTGGCCATAACAACTCCATCGCCCTGCGCCTTTCTCAGCTATTGTATCAGCAGATCCGCGGGCAGACAAACAACCATCCCTTCCGGCCCTCCCTCCGCAGATATATCCACCCCTAGTTCTCCTCAGCGAGATACGATAATAGTCTGCTCGACGAGAAATGCATTCCTCCGCGAGATTCTCATCGACTTGGGTGTCTCGCTGCATGACATTCCGTCCACCACGGATTCTCATCTCACAGACGCTCACAAGTTGATATCACACACACCCATATCCACTCTATTAACGACAGACGTGATATCAATGGTATACTGTCCGACAATCCACCATCTTCGAGCATACATTTCCTCTCTCACGAGTACTCGAAATATAAAAAGTGGTAATTTAGATCCGAAGGGTACGCAAATGAAACCATACCTCGCCATCCACGGTTTTCTACCCCTCCACCACCTCTCGACAGAATGGTCAGCTCAAGGTCTCTCCCGTACCCTCTCGTCAATCATCGACGCAGCAAACATCACGTCTCATAATTTACTCGTCTCTGTATCGTCTGATTCCCGCACTTTTGGCATCTCCGCCGACTTGCCGCTGATCAACACTCGGATGATGAAGAATAACACCAAAAAGAAGGGGTTTTACGGCGGGGAAGGGTTTGAGGATGAAGAGAGCGGGCAGCAGGATTTACGATTCATCGGTAAAGTGAGGGATGTATTCTCGCGATGGTGTAAGATTATCCATATCGATAAATTATCCGAAGGAAATTCGAACGAAGTGGAGAATGTAGGATTGCAATCCAGCCAAGAGATGTTGGTATAAATATATACCTGTATACTTGAGTTACACTGTATATCGACCACTTACTTACGTATCTTACAAAAATACCTCACCATAATAATTTACTTTGAATACATTGATATCGGCGCCATCTTGCCATCCTTCCACGTCATGGGCACATCCCCAATAAGAGTCCCACCAACTACCAACTCCTTCTTAGGTTTCCAATCCCACTGCCCCATCCAGTCACTCCCCAACTCGAACGTCGGAAAGCCGTGTATCCTATACGGCACCTTCCACTGCTTCACATCCTTCTTGTACTCGGAGCACAACACGGGTAAGATACCCCTACTCTTCCCCGGCGCCATGCTCTTCAACCGCTTCTTCACCTCCCTAGCCGCCGCTTTCCCCAGATCAGTTTCCATAGGCATCTGCATCTGTTCGAACCGATACATCACCTCCTTCCTCGTCGCCGTGATGAACACCCTCTTCGTTTTTCCCCTCACGACTCTATCCAACAACGGATCATCCGCTTCACCCAAATACCTCAACCAAAACCTCCCGTCGAATAGCATCCACTCGTTTGGGTTTTTCGGGTTGATATCTATCTCCGGTGTATCCGTCGGTCGTTTGGAAGAGTAGCGTACATACGGCTGTCGGTGACATAGTAGAATCACACCAGGCGGACGGTTACCCATCCTATCACACCTCGTCGCTTCCCAGTATATATTATTCTCCGTCTGCGCGGAACGGAAGAATCGCACGGGATTGCCGTATCGTAATTTAAACTCGGAAACCTTATCGTTATGCGTTATTGGTCGTTGTCTCCTTTCTCCTCCTCCTCCTCCTCCTCCTTCTTCGCCTTCTTTGGCGTCGTCGTCCTCTTCCGGTGGTCGGGATCCCATAACGTTTACGATATTTTTCGCCACGTTTTGCATCTGCGGCATTTCGATACGGTCTAGTGGAGTCACCACCTCTGCTAGTCGGCCAAAAACCGTGGCTAGGAATTTAATAGGAAATCCGAGGAGGTTCTCTGGGATGAATGCTTCAATCACGTTTGATGAACGGATGTGGCGTAATGTGCACCGTGACAGGAACCAGTCTATGTTTTCGTCCGCCCAGGTGTTTTGCAGGTGGATGCGTTTGGTGCGAGAGACGAGTGATGGAGGGGTAAGGCATATCGGAAGGTCGGTGGGGCGTGTCGGTGGGGTTATGAGTAGACGGATGGCGTTTCGGACTGTTAGCGTTCCGTCTGCGTTTGTGGGATCTTCGAACCATGTTATTTTATCTCGGATGAGGGTTTCCCGTAGACGGTCCTAACCGTATAATTTATCGATTAGTCAACTTTTTTCTCTTATGAACCCCTTCATCGAGATCTCACAGGACAGAGGAACGGATGCTTTATAATATAGAGAGGATGATGGTGGGATGGTGAGATACCTTGAACACTCCCAAAAAAGGACGAAGCACCGATATCTCATCCGCTCCGTATACCCTCTCGCACTCCGGAATCTTCGCCACAGGTGCCATGCCTGCCAACCCGACGTGTCCGCTATCTTTGATCAACCGCATGAGAAACGTCTCAGCCTGGTCGTTACCATGATGGCCCGTTAGGATGTAGTTGATTTGGTGTTCCCGACACGCGTGAGCGAGGGCGTTATATCTCCCCCGTCTGGCTACAAGTTCTATTCTGGTTCTGTCGGTATCGGTGGGGATTAAATCGAGGGTTATCCGGTGGGATTTTATCCCTATAACAATAATATGTTAATGAATACTTATATAAATCTAAATTTTAATTTACTTGCCCGCCACCTATTCGTTGGGAAAACATCATGGGCGAGGGATATCAATGTTAGGGGTTTAAGATAATACCAAATCTATCCATCATTTCAGCAACTTTATCGGCTTCTTCATCGCTACCAGTCCTTAACCTGTGATCTACAATCATGGCTACAAACTCTGTTGCGGAAAACTCGTTGTCGAAGGTTTTGAGGCTGCTGGTTAGGTGTGCGAGAGCCATCGAGTCGATTCCGCCGGACACCGCGATTGCTGTTTTGTTGATACCAACCACCAATTAACTATCCTGGACATACGAGTAAAGCGTAGTTGATGATATATAACGTACCAATCCGTTTTGGAATTTCCACATCTTTATGCTTCAGATCTGCTGCGAGGTTGATGAGGGAGCGAAGAAGGCTGGCGTATTCTGTTGGCGTTACAGGTGAGATGTCGGAGTTGGGAAATTTATCCTCGCCAGCAGAGGGTTCCCGTTTCAATTTCGGTTTTAAGACTGATCTCAAAGGAGGTTGTGATTGTGTTTCGGTTTTAGAGCTTATGTCCTGAGGTATTGCTTCCTTGATATTGCGGCCTGGAGACAAGTGTGCGTCGGTTACAGCACCCCCCCGTTTATCGTTACTATTCGATACCCTCAGCTTTCCTCCCGATAATTGTGGTTTTGATAACTGTGGTATTGATGACTGTCGTCCCGTTCCTGCTCTTGAGGGCGGTATGATCGTCTTTGCGTATGACGGTTTCACGGAAGTAGTGAACCTCCTCTTTACCGTTGGGAAACCCGCTGCGGGTTTTGAAAAATTCGGTTTGATCGGTCTCATTGTTTCCCTCGTTTATAACACAAAGAGAAACGTATCGAAACTTGATGGTATATGATGTGCGACGACATTGTTCGCTGTAGGTAGATTATCTCTCAGCTAGCATATCCATATATCGATATCTGATCATATATGTATGCTGGTGTTTGAACGTTGAATTGACCGAAGCAATTAAGAATTGGAACAGTACGACAGCGAAAAACAGCTCTAATGACAAGCAACCCATTAGTTTCCAAATTAATCGGTAAAGTTTAGGAGCGCAAGACGGACTCACCGGGTATATACAAGACAACCAAGTACTCAAGTAGTCGCAGTTTGAGAGTTAAAAATGAAGAAAGAAAGAATCCGGTCGCGTTGAATTCCCAAATCGGCCATGTCGTCGCTAAAAAACTAACTCGCATAGACGCGGTTAGCGCATCCACTGTCGTCACTCCTTCAATTTAATATCTCTGGTTTACAGATTCTGCAGCGTACGCGATACTAATATACTAACTTCTGTTAATTATATTTCTTGATATATTCAAATGATCACGCCGCCGGAATAATAATAATAAACAATCGAATACCGATACCAAATGCAATATCCCATTCTTTAAACGCTGGATTCAGAAAAAAAATTGACAAGAAAAGGGAAAGAAAAAAAAAACACATAAAGAAACCGCCAAAACTGCCAACAAGTAATAACACTTGGAAAAAGAATATCTGAGATGAAATGAAAAAGGAAAAGAAAAGTAAAAAAAAAGACAAAGGCATCGAACACCATTTTTGTTCCCGCAATGCATTAACAAGAAATGAAAAAAAAGTAAAAACAAAAAAAAAGATATCGTGACAATAATTGTTCGCCCCCATCAATTGAAGATAGGTATTAAAAGAGTACTTGATCTATATCCTCGCGGGAAAATATAAATTCTTCAAAATTCAGCTCTCGGTGTCCGGTCCGTCCTTCGGACCTACTTCCAAATTATTCCTCTCCTTTCGCCAGTCAACATACTGATCGTACAAACCCGGCCCTACACAACAAACCTAGTTAGCTGCAATTTCACCTTCAGAGTATGACGTGAAAAGAAAACACTTACAAGCTCCCTCAGGATTATAGTTCCCAAGATTATAATCCACAGCTTTATTGAATGGCACAAAACTCTCCCACTGATCTTTATTGACAACCTTCACCGGTTGCTTCTCCGTCAAGAACTCCAAGAATGGTGGGGTATGCGGGTAAGGGTGCACGTCCGACCCGAGCGGTACAGCAGTAGCAGGATCGTACTTCAAATCGTACGTCAACGGATCCAGCACGAACGTCATGACGGCAATGACACTCTCCAACTGAACCGATCGAGTCTCCGGCGTCGCTTTCGAAAACTGAAACATGTATTTGAAAAAAGCCAGGAACGAGTCCGATGGCGGTGTGGTGGGTTTGGTTTCTTGCAGCCATGTCGCCAGTTGTTTGAGCAGTTGGGGGTTATTTTTTAGACCGTACTTGTTCATGCCATCGATCCACTTTTTTTTCGGGATGGAGCCCATGGCCGGAAGTTCCAATTTCCAGCAGAGGATGTATATCGCGGCGCTTTCAATCTTGACGTTGAGATCGTCGAGGAGTTTGATGATTCCTGAGATTTCGATCTGGGAGGGGTCTTCTTCGCCTGTTTGCATTTTCCCAAATTACGTCAGTCATCGCGATTAATATATTTAGATATAAAAAGTAATTGAGTACTTACTCGCGTAAACATCATACCAATCTTCTGCGCTCTTTGGTTGTTTCTTGCTGCCGCTGGCTCTCGTCGGTTTAGGAGCGACAACCGTCGCGATAGGGGTCACTTGCTCTTCTTCGTCATTAGATTTCGATAGTCTCGCCTTCTTTGAATTTGCTGACTTGGTCGTGTCTGCGGTTGTGGCTGGTTTCCTCTTAACTTTTCCGTTGGATGCGGGTACCGTTGTCATACTCTCGTCAACCGTGAGATCCTCAATCTTTGACGAAACGGCATCGCCGCCATCTACGGAACTACCAGCGGATTTACGCGATTTCTTTCCCTTGAGCGATTTGGCCTTGGATACGGCGCTGCCCATGTCGCTGCTTTCCTTTTTCGGGGTGGGTTTGGTCGTGACGGTGGAAACGGTGGCGGCGGTGTCGGTAGTCTTGTTTAGAGAGGTTCGAGCGGAGCGTCTGGGAGCAGGAGGGGTAGGGTCGACGACGGCAGAGGCCTTCTTCTTTGGGGGCATTGTGGTGGGAAAAGAGAAAGAGAGAAAGGGAAGAAGAAGAAGAAGAAAGAGAAGAAGGGGAGAGAAAGCGAGAGAAAGGCTCACCACTTAGACTGGCTCGGTGTGGGGGAGAAAATACGTGCGTGCTTGCTAGGAATGCGGGAAAGGGAAGATTAAAACCCACACAACCAGCTGGTTGTTTAAAGGTGTGGCTGTGAAAACTGTCACCGAACCCGTAGCTGACCCTTTTTTTTTCTTTTGAACGTAAAACCCAGTTTTAGGACAAAACTGCAGCGGAAAAAAAGGACAAGAGAGAGGAATGACAAATGCGAGGACTCTCTGGAGGGATGTCGATAGAGAGACGGTGAATTTGTGTTTCCAGCGGAGAGAAGCGGGAAAAGGATATTTTTGTTTCAAGCAGGATCCGGCGAGAAGAGAAACCAGCCTGCTTGAGTGACCGACTGCCTGACTGCCTGACTGCTTGACTGCTTGACTGACTGCCTGTTAATTAACGGGTACCAGTCAGCGGGAGCGATGGTTCGCGTTTTGGAGGAGTGTTTCGATTGGATGATATGATATGATGAAAGGAACCATGCCAAACCGGGTTAAATGACGGACGAACAGAACTTCGAGAGTGAACACAGGAAGAGAGAGAGCCTTGTAAACTTTGGTAGGAATCGGTATTATGTCGAAAGAGTTCTCCAAAGATGGCTTGGGAAGAGACGACGGCTTCTTGATGATAGTTGTTTGACCGGTTGAGAGTGGTGATGAGGTTGTTCCTTCTTGATACAATAATGATAATAAATATCTGATGTCGTCGTCGAGGTTATATTGCCGCAGAAAGAAAGAGAGAGAGCATCAAAGACGAAGAAGGCAAGACAAAGAAAAGAAAGAAAAAGCGTGCGTTGTGATGATCAACGCGTGAGTGGCGCCGATGCGCGTGCTCCAGCAACACCTTTCATCCGAATCAGGTAATCCTTCGCACGACGAACACTTTTTTTCTTTTCCTCTTCTTTTTTTCCAACGTCACCCGCAACACATGTTTTTTCCTTTCTTTCTTGGCGCTGCCGCTTGCTTCGAGACTCTTCGATGGGCCCCAAACCAACCAGCTAAAAAAGAACTTCCTTCTAAAATTTTTCCTTTTCCCTTCCTCCCTCGACGACGATATAATTATCTTATATTTCCACATATTCGATTACAAGTTTTCCAAACTACGCTCCCAAGTTCCGTCCTTATCGCATATTACCAGTCTATTCAAATAGATAATAATCCCAACCAATCCATCAATCACAATGGTACGTCTTCTATAGCTTCTATTCCATCACTCACCCAAACTCCCAATTATCATCCATCCTATACTAAGACTAACATCTTAAACCATATTTCGATACTATCTGTATAGGCAACCTCCCTCCGTACAATCAAATCTCTCTCCCCCCTCCTCGACCGCATCCTAGTCCAACGCATCCGAGCCGAAACAAAAACGGCATCAGGAATCTTCCTGCCAGAATCCTCCGTCGAGAAACTCTCCGAAGCCAAAGTCCTCGCCGTCGGCCCGGGAGGGTTCGATAAAGATGGGAAGAGAATGGAGGTCAGCGTGAAACCAGGCGATAAGGTGTTGATTCCTCAGTACGGTGGATCGCCCGTGAAAGTTGGCGATGAGGAGTTTACGTTGTTTAGAGATCATGAGTACGTTTTTACTTATATCATTTCCAATAAAAGGATCTGGTTGTGATGTTGAACCAATGGCTAATACGTTTATGTGTGATTTTTAGGTTATTGGCAAAGATTAATGAATAAGATGATAATAGCAGTGACAGGGAAGGCCTTAACGAGTGATGAATTAATTTCAAACTCGAAAAACTTGTACATAATAGCATAGCGATATAATCAAAAGATTTTTTTGGTGGAATCATTATACCATCTCCGCACAAACAAACAAAACTCACCTTGCTCCAAATATTTACATTTATATTTATACATACTTAAGTAAGTATTTATAAATACTTACTTAGATATGGTAGTGAAATACGGCTGTCATTCTGCACACTAGAGATGATTTTTTACAACTCGAAATATAAATACTTAAAAGTACATATGTACATTCTCACCCATATAAATTTCAAAAAAACTAATTAAAAATATACAGTGGAAATGGAAGTGGAAAATATATCACAATAATCCCATCTTCTTCCTCCTCAAATATATCATCAACTGCCTCTGCACATCCGGCGGCAACTTGACCCTCCTCAACCACGCCGCCCAGACGATCAATCCACCCAACGCACCCGTCAAATGTCCCGCCGTACCCCAAACATCAGTCCTCAACCCGATACACGTCAGATCCATCGTACACAACGCCATAAACAACGTCCTAACGCTAAAACTGATCGGAATAAACATCACCTGAAATTGCGCCTGCGGGTTCACAATCGCACTGATAGCTAAAAACCCGTACAGCACACCGGAAGCACCCAATGACGGTCTGCAATGCTCCCCTAACTTATAATGCTCCTCCTTCTCCGCTTTCGTAGGCGACGCCTTCCGTTCCTTTCGTATTTCCATCTCGTGGGTCTCCTTCCAGCGGGTCATGGCTGCCGGTTGCGGTGTGTTCGTGTGCGGATTGAAAAATCGATCGTATGGTATCAAGATCGCGAAATCCAAAATAGCGATAGCGAGATATGCCACCACACTTCGTCTGAAACCGTAGTATCGTACCATCGTCGGTGCCAAGGCCTGTAATGCAAAGTAATTGAAAGCCAGATGCCATACCTCAGCGTGAGAGAATGCGGGGAGGAGGAATTGAGTGAATTTACTCAACCACGACCATTTTGCTTCATCCGAATTTTGTGAGGGAAGACCGGGGTAGTAACCCCATCGTTCCAAGGCTACAGCTGGGGAAAATGTGAGCCATCTCTCCAGCCATAATTTCCACGGTTGGATGTATTTGATGAAAATTTCCTTCGCCTCGACCTTTTCGGAGGCGTGAGAATAGGCTGCAAGGTTGGGTGCCCACCATAGCAGATGTACGATTAGGAAGACTACTCCGAAGATGGAGACGTAGCGTGATATCGCGCGAGCCGAGGAGGAAGAGGCATGCGGTTCATCGTATTCTTCTTCACTGCTGGGTGGTCGGACCATGTAGTCCGTGTAACGGATGGGTTCTTGTTCGGCGCCGGTTATGGTTGCTGGGTTGGCAAAGGTGGGTTCTGGTGTGGAGGGGAGGGACGGGCGTTGTCGAACGCGGGGGGAGGGACGGGCGCGACGGTCAAAGGTGGCATTGCGGAGGAAGGTGAGTGGTGATGATGATATCTTTCCGTTGGATGGCAGCGGCGGTTTAGCAACAACAGCATTACTCGGAGGAATTGAAGGTTGTAGACAGGTCCATATCGCTCGAGAACAAGCTGGCGAGCTTGCGCAGACTCTCAGGAGTGATAGCGGGGTGGTGGTGATTGTTGTCGGAGAAAGAGCGAGCAGTCGACGGGTAGCGGGGGTAGCTATAGGGAAGGAGTAGATGGGCGGCTTTGAGACCAACTGCGAAGCCAATCGCAGTCCGAGGGAAGTGTTCATGATGGATATATCCTCGACATCACGTGTCCTTCCACTCGATTGAAAGATATTATTATTATTTATTCGAATGTGTCTGTCTACAAGTTTTTTCAATGCGAGGAGAGTATCAATGCAAAGATCAAGTCGAAAGTGGAATGTGGTGGGGCAAGGCTTTTGTAGGGCCGGCTAAACTTGCCCCCGAACTTTCACTTCATACAGCAATTTCACAATTGAAATTTATATATAGTATAGTATAGTAGTAGCTCATTGGATCTTAACCTTGAACGCACGAACTGTTGCCATAAGTTGATCAATTGAGATGCCACAGAATCATGATATCAATCATAATCATGTAATATATATCGGCCATATTTGCAAATACATCACCATTTTGTTTGTAGCCCAGAGAATATATCTGAACTACATTGCTGGGTTTAGCCGCTGCGCTGCTGCAGCGCTCTCCTCGACCCGAGAGCTATAATTATCGAAGCTTGTAGAATCTTAGACAACCTTCACATTCACATGCAGCTCATCAAATTTGTAGTACATTGCATTGCTCGTCTCCCGAGACTGCCGGCTAGCTACCGTTTTGCCACAGCCGTATACTCTCCTAGCTAGGGTTAATTTCGAACTCCGGGTCTTCCGAGCCTTCCTTTACACCTCGGCCGAGGGTCGGTTAATTAATTACAATTGACGTCAAGCAAGTTAGCCGCCGGTAAAATTTATGACTCTATTATTCAATTTATTATAGTCGACATCTTGTATATCATGATGTTTTAGAATTCGATGTTACCATATATATACATATATATTCATCCGGGTATTCTAGAATCGATCGGACTTTAGGATTTCATATTCAAGTGGTCAGTATGCATATATGGTATGTCAAAACCTAGTCTTGTATTGACTCTTGTCAAAATCCAACGTTGAGTTCTGCTTAATAAACATTCGCGTCTTGATCAACGATAAGGTTAATATATCTTGCCGAAAAGCTATACGGGTGCATGTAATAATCAAAAGCGGGGGTTTTTTGCAATTTTGGATTCATAAGCAACCGATCACACCATAATTTAAACCGTGAAAATAATTCTAACGTATTTGAACACGTTTTCACTAGCGCATGCATGTACGCGGGCACGGCATGTACATGCTTGAGTAGCCTCGAGGACACATGAGTACATGTGCGCATATTCTTTGTAATCCCGTCAAAAAAACCTCGAATCCAAAGTTAATTTTCAGATTCAAATCCAGGGAAAAAATATACTTTAATCAGTCGGCTGGTGTTCGTGGCATGGCTTGGCCTTGTGATTCAAGTTACATATATACACGTATACGAGGGATAAGGCCCTTTTTTTGTTGTGGCAGAAATTGGGCATTACGTTACACAAGTTTGTGTCGTAATTTATATGAAAGCATGATTTGCCTATTAATTGTATTGTATCAGATTGATTGGAATATCCGTTCGGAGATATTATCACTAAAACCGAACGCATCGGTCGAGGAGGATTGTCCAACATGCGTTGTGATAACCCGGCATATTCAACGTCCGACTCAACACATGGACACTAGCATTAGTTGAACATGCAAATATCACGCGCGGGAACTCGAAACTTCATCTCATGGATCATATCGAATTCGATATAGTGGTATATCATGAATCCGCTGCAAAGAAAGGGCCGGGGCTTGGTCAATGAGTCATGCAAAGCCGCTTTATCAATAATATTTTGCATGCAGAAAGATTGTGCATCCGCAGATAGACATACTTTTTATTATTTTATTTTCTTTTTCTTAATGTGGGAGGAGGTGGAAAACCCGGGCGTTCCGTCAAGCCGACCTCGGTCTGCAAACGGAAACCTTGCACTATTGAACCATCGAACAGAAAGAAAGGTTCGGCCGATGGATGGAAAATTGGAGACTAACAATACGTATTATGCTTGGGATATCAATCGGATGATACGTCGGGAAGTACTAAAACAATCAATCGGACAATTCTAAATTGCGAGATTGTGCCATTTGCAAACAAACACGGAACTAACCCAGCATAGATCCAACGATGAATACAAATACAACCAATAGGCTACGACGCTACCTTGTGTCGGATTGCTATAATGTATAAATTCGAGATTTCAGGATTATCCTTCGATGGTCAAGTCAAGCTGCTCGGTTTCGATCTGAGTTCTGGGACTGGATCTACTGAATTTCTGCCCAATGCGAGCCCCGATACGTACCAGGCCGCCGCGGACTCCATATATATCTTAGTCATCGGCCTTTCGATTTCTTTCCCACCCGCTAATTAATAGGCCACCAATTAGCTCCATTGAGATGATACCCTCGGGAAAGAACAAAAAAAAAAGAACACCATGGAAAGAGCTCGTTGGATTGGAGAGACATTTTTTCCAAGAACAAGAAGTGGGTCTTCTGTCTCTAATACTACTTTCGTACCACCCCATTGTATGTACATGTCTTTTGTTTTTTCAGGTTCGGGTTGCGAAATCCCTCCGAGCCGGGCACCGCCGCCGCCGCCCAATAACAATAATATGATCCTTTACCCCAACTGGATTCTCCGATCGAGTGGGAGGAGGACCGGAAATTCAAATGTGATATTAAGAAAAAATAAACGAGAATCATATAATATGGATACTTTGTACACGCAAGTGGATTCGCAAACGGTGATCGGATAATCGAATGGGGAAGCATGATCCCCTTTATTTTATTTTTATTTTGGAATTACACGTACTGAACCATGCTGAATCATACATACATACATATATAACGTTGGGGGGCGGTACCAGAATTATAACGATATTGTACCGTATGCAGTGACGAGGCCACCGGGTACGGTGCAGGGTTCAGTTTACGATCGTATCTGGCAAGTGCTAATTAATTAGTCGGCGCTCGGGGCTCAGATTTGAGCCTTGTCCATAATAATGCGTGTGAAGAGAAGATGCCACGGATAATGATGACATGGGTCTTTTTTTTTTGGCCCAACTTTTCTTCTTCTTCTCTGATATTTTGGTCCGCAGGCGGCTTTTGTGTATGCCGACCGGAAGGATCCTATAATTTCCATATTTTCGCTCTTAAGATCTCGGTATCTTTCGTTATTTATAACGTTGAGGTTTCGAGATGTTTTGGAAGATTTCGATATTAATTGAGATATCTGTATAGGGTCGAGTCTTATATTAAATATATATTAATTTGCGGGTACGAGATGTAGAATATATAATATATAGATCGTAAAAAGGTAATAACATAATGATAATCTTATAGTCTCATCTTATCATCTCAATCTCATCAATATATAAAGTACTTAAGTATATAAAAAAGAACGAAGGAGATTAGGTCATCCGGTGCCCATCCGCAGCATCCGGAAGCTCTAAATTCCGGCTAAAAACCGCCTCTCCCCAAGCAGCAGCAGCAGCAGCAAAGCAATAATAATAATTATTATATTATCAACTACCAATACCTCCTCCGTTGCCTTTCTTAAAATTATTTCCCTTTCTCCTTCCGTCGATATTCTTTTTCTTTATATTTCTCCAGACGATAGTTAGTTCGATAGATAGGATATTGTAGGTGGTTTCGCATTCTTAATTGGCCGGTTTCACCTATTTTTTTTGGCTGCCTTCCCGAACAACGATAGTTACTTGACTAGCAACCGAACCACCACCGGCGACCCGTCGTCTCCCCTTCGTCTACTCATCTCCCTCCTCCTCCCTTCCCTTCCTTTTTCTTCCTTCCTTCCTTCGGAGCTCAATCGCAGACTTTCAAAACAGTTTACCTTCCTATCCTTTTTCTCCGTCAACACCTACCTCCGTATTCAATCAGACCCGTACTATTCCACTCTCGACAGCTTTTAGCGTGGGAATCGATCGGACCGGAGGGTTAAATTATCACCATGTCGTCGTCTGCGGAAGCGGACCAGCAAGACCGAACGGTCGTCCATTTCGACACTCAGGCCAACCAACTGATATCTCCTCCCGTCGAAGCTCAAGCATCTCGTGAATCCGCCTCGTCGGACGAGGGAATCGTTCTGCCACCTTCCAGCAACGTTCAGAAACACTCTCGAACGATCAGTCGGAACGAGCATCGCATTGAAGTCCAGCAGATGGCTGAACATCTCAAGAAAGTTGGTCTCGGTCCGAGACTTTTCAGCAAGTGTCCCTTCCAACATTGCGGCAGCGTCCCGGTATCAAGGGTATGTATCAATATATTCCTAGCCTTTTCCTTAATCACTACTACTCTCTCCAACTTGACAGGTATTGTGTAATTGTTGGGTGGTTTTTTTTTCTCTTTATATACTGAAAATTAAACCTTCAACGTTGCTGTATCTTGTGCAACCTTATGATTTTAAGCACTCATCTAAAATATATTTGATTCTAACTTCAAATGCGTCGTCTACAGGTACCATCCGCTGAAGGTAATGCCTCCAGTAAATCACTCTCCCGCCCAGGATCTCAAGAAGACCGCCCCTCTCCTCCACCACTCCGTAATTCCTCCCTCTCTAGCATCGATTCTTCGTCTGCGCAGACGAAAGCTCCCGTTCCTCGTTCCGTTCCTGCAGACCCGCTTACGCCAGCAGCCTCGCACGATCAAGGACAGAAAGGGGAAGCTAGAGCCGCTGTACCATCGAAGGATGACATTGCTTCAGCCGCAAATGTCATGACACCGGAAATATCCCCCGCCGCCCACTCTCAAAAGACCCAAGCCGAATCTCAACAGCCTTCCAGCAAAGGATCGCTCCCAACCCTTGCCATCGAACAACCTCAGGTACGCGTGTCGAGATTTAGCGTAGGATCCGAACAGGAGAACAGATCGAGAGATAGCAGCCCTCGATCCGGAGCTGTCACACCAAGCTATCCTTCCTCAAGACCTTTCACCCCAACCGGCGACAAGGACGACCCGTACGCCCGTAGCAAACGCCCCGCTCAGAATAAAAGCGTCGAAGAAATCGAACCTCGATTCAAATTCGAACGCCCGTCCCACCATCATCATCACCACCACCATCATCATCATCATAAGGACGAAAAGAAACACGGAAAATATCTGGGAGATAACGACTCGCCAGGCGGAAGCCGTCAGGGATCCTTCGCCGATCTCAAGCGTTTCTTTAAGGGTAGCAAACGCTCGTCTTCCCCCAGCAAGAGCAGTTCCACGACGCCCAAACCTGCGACTCGCAGCAACTCCCGTCTTAGCATGACGAGTAATGCTCCGATGCCCTTTGCTGATGATAACGGCTTGGCCAAAAAATACGGAAAATTCGGCAAAATTCTAGGTCAAGGTGCCGGTGGATCCGTCAGACTTATCAAGCGTCCCACCGACGGTGTCACTTTTGCGGTCAAGGAATTTAGAGCGAAGCACCAATATGAATCCGACAAGGATTATGCCAAAAAGGTCACCGCCGAATTCTGTATCGGTTCGACGTTACATCACGGCAATATCATTGAAACTTTGGATATTATTCACGAACGAGGCAAGTGGTACGAAGTCATGGAATACGCTCCTTACGACCTTTTTGCAACCGTTATGACCGGCAAAATGGGACGAGAAGAAATCGCGTGTTGTTTCATGCAGATTCTCAACGGTGTCAAGTACCTGCATGATATGGGTCTCGCTCATCGAGACTTAAAATTAGACAACGTTGTCATCAACGAGCAAGGTATTTTGAAGATTATCGACTTTGGCAGCGCGGTGGTGTTTAGGTATCCTTTTGAGACTGATATTGTCATGGCACACGGTAAGGATCCGGATCCTCGCATCGAATATGTATACAGAGAAAACAAGGCTAATAAAATATCATTAGGAATCGTCGGTTCGGATCCGTATCTCGCACCGGAGGTTTGTAACGACCTCAAATATGACCCTCAACCGGCGGATATCTGGTCTTTGGCCATCATTTTCTGCTGCATGTCCCTTCGAAGATTCCCCTGGAAGGCGCCAAGAATGTCGGATAATTCCTTCAAGCTTTTCTGCGCCGCTCCAACACCGGAAGCCGAGAGGGAAAGTGCAGCTAGCGGATTAAATGGAGGGGAAGCGTCAGAAACTCCTGTCACCACTACGCAACCGACCACCGAAAAGAAGGACGGTACGCAAGCCGCACAGGTTATAAAGGGACCTTGGCGATTACTGCGTCTCCTACCGAGGGAAAGCAGGATAATCATCAACTCCATGTTAAAGTTGGATCCTAAGGGCAGAGCTACCTTGCAGGATATCTACAACGATCCCTGGATTAAGGTCGCTTTGGAGGAAGGGCGTGTCTGTAGCCAACAGGAGAGTCACGTTGGCGACCCGAGCACGCACGGACGTGGACCGGTGTATCATGGAATCGGACACGATCACATTTTGGAGAAGCCGGTGGAGAGTACGACCAGCACGAGGAATTCTACCGTCAAACCGAATTAGAGAGTCGGCGGACGGGGTCAGAGTCCCAAGCCGGTGGTTCTCGGGTCTCCGAGATTTGTAGCAGGACAGAGGCCTAGTGGAAAATATTTGGAGGTTCCGAGGGATGAGCAGAGCGGTTTTATCGGTGGACAAGATCCGAAAGAGGGTACATCTCATTATGATGAGGTGAGGGAAGACAAGTCACCGAGTCCAGATCCGAAGAAAGCTCAGAAGCAGAAGAGCATTTTGGGGAGTCTCCAAGAGGGATGGAAAAGTGCTAGTAGGCTGGATTTGCTCAGAAGGAAGAAGCACGAGTGATCTCAGCATTTCTCGACTCTTTTTTTCTTCTCCTTTTAACTGTTTTCAGCTTTCTCTTCCTACCGAGCTATCCACAAGACACCATTCTTCCTCTTTTCTTTCTTTCTTTCTTGCCTTTTTTCTTTCTTTTTATTTTCAAAAGGCTGAGTTTTCGTGTACATGCTTTTACTTCACTCTTACAATTTCCTTTTCTTTTTTTCAGCTTTTTATATTGTGAATATTTGCCCGATGCCCTTTGGCTTCTCTTTTTGCGTGCGGACGATTTTTATTTTTGTTTCGGTTTAGACGCGCGGTTTCTGGCTTTTCCCCCACGGCGTTATTGTCCGTTCCTTTCTTTTTCTACTTCTCTTTGATGACAATTTCTTATTTTATTACTTAGAGCTTGCGGATGGGTTCTTTTCCTTTTCTTTTCTTTCTATTTTATTACTTGATTTTTCCTTTTGGTGGGTTGGTGGAAGCGGATAAAATGGAGGGTTGGTACGATACAAATAACTTGATGATTGAAGAAGATGTGTAAATAGCGGAAAATATTAAAAATTAGGAGGTAAAGATTTGAACGATATATTTTATTACCTTTACTATAAAGACATATGATTGGTACTCGAGAAGAAGGTACTTTTCAAGGTCTCAAATGCCGTTGATATACTTAAGTATTTATCGAGAGCGTTCGGCGTTTGTATGTGAACGGTTGTTGGACAAGAATAAGCGAACGCTAAACCCAAACCGGACATCGACCTTTTTTTCAACCCTCGTAGACAAGACAAAATTAGACCGACGGGTTGAATATATCTTGAACGTCGGGAATCGACCTCTCCCCGCTACGACAAAGTCCATCATTCTCTACTCGGTCATTGTATTGATTCGATCTTACATCAACCCGGATTCAACGAGTATAACCAATTCGATCCGAGCTTCACCAAATCATCCGATCTTCTTCCCAAGTTGAAAAGTCGCGGTGGATAGTATCCATACCATCATCACATCATCGAAACAGACCGATTGAAGGAAGACGCCAACATATACTACTACAAAAACTGCAAAGATGTCGAGAGGAGGGGCAGCGAAGCAGGCCACCTCTTTGGTTAAACTGATCGTAGGAGCGGGACAAGCTTCCCCCGCGCCACCTATCGGTCCAGCACTCGGTTCCAAAGGTGTAAAATCGATGGATTTCTGTCGTGTATGTCTTCATCCCACCATCCCATCTATCTACTTGATATCAGCAAGAAATACGTAACTAACAGGTTCTTGTGTATATTTATATAAATACAGGAATTCAACGCCCGCACAGCCCACTTGGAACTCGGCACTCCCATGCCCGTAAGGATAACAATCCGGCCGGACCGTACCTTCACATTCGAGATCAGAACGCCGACGGTTAGTTATTTATTACTAAAGGCTGCGGGCGTGGAAGCTAAGAAGGGGAAGACGAAGGGGTCTGGAAAAACGGGACATGAGGTTGTCGGAACGGTTAGTTTGAAGCATGTTTATGAGATTGCGAAGATTAAACAGCAGGTAATATAATTATCATGTTCTCCAATTCTTCCTTTTTTCCTTTGCTCGTGAAGGGGGTTTTGGTGTTATTTTCAGAGTGCTGATAGTTATACTTTTGATATAGGATGATAGTATGAAGGGGTATCCGCTTGAAGGTATCTGTAGGAGTGTATGCGGATCCGCAAAGTCGATGGGGGTGAAGGTTGTACCGTGAGGATGCTAGATGGTGGTTTGTAGGAATTTTTATCAATATGATGGTGGTATACTCTCGTATTGTATACTTTTAGAAGAAGAGGGTGGTATATTTTGCGACGTCGAAGCTGGCTTTTCTGGAACTTTTCGAACGTATTCAGCCATTTCTCTCATTCAACGTCAAGGTATCCCCCGTCCGAAGGATTATAGGTTCGAGCGAGCTATATTATACGGTATACCTTGACCTCCTCGTCTTCTGTGGTGGACTCCGTTCTCTGTAAATAGATAAATCTATAATAACTGTATATTACTGTGCATGCATGCATGATATCAAAGTCATAGTCATACCGATCGAGATGGGTTCGTGGAACCCGTAATTATAATGTTCGAATAATCTATCCTAATATACACGTCCTTACTGCAATTAAAACAAAAAATAAATAAGGAAAACAACAATGAATCTTTATCGACGCTGAACCTGAAACCAACAAAAGAAGCCGTCAAACAAAATCTTCATAGCAAAGGGAAAAAAAAACCACAGATCGAATGTATGATATGATTGATAATATGGTATATTTCGGAAAAAAAAAAGGTTCATCTCGTCAGAGCTTTGAGGTCCTCATTCACAGAAGCGACCTTGCTGGCGACCGCCACCATTCCCGAAAACACGACCCTCTCAGCCTTTACCACTTCCTTAACTTTACTTTCTGCGCTCATATTCACATTCCCAACATCCATCTCCACTGCTTCCAATGTTTTCTCCACTTCTCCTACTGCCGCTAAAAAGTTCTGCGCCTTACCCGCCAACTCTTCTGTCTTTTCCTCAAAGTAAGGTATTAGAGAGTACTCTGGATTCGATGTATGATGGCTAGAAAGATAATGCGAGCGCTGTGAGATAGGCAACCTGAGGATATCAATCGTCCGTGTGCTAAGGGCCGCAGTATTAATCAGTTGTGTGGATGCATTGTGTAATTGTCCGATAGAGTGGCCGTCATTGTTCAAAAAGGTGGTGGTGAATCCGAGTTTCCTAGATACGTGCTCCACATCGCCGTCCACTGATTCCATTGTTTCCTTGTGTCCGACGGTTCGCGCGGTGAGTTCTTGGGAGATTTGGATCGCCTTTTGGATATGGTCGTCGAGAAAGTCTAGGAGACTGCGGACGTCGGTGTGTAGTTCTTCGTAGCGGGTCGTTCCGCGCATGTTGGAGAAGTTCATTTCTACGGCTTGCGCTTGCTGTTGCGGTTGGGTTTGGCCGAATGTGTTTGGCTGGGTTTGACCGAAGGGAGTCGGTTGGGGTTGAGCTGCTGATTGTCCGCTATGAAAGAGAATAATGAATTCAGTACTGTGTTTTCTTTTTTTTTGTTTCATGAAGTTTGAAATTTACTCACAATAAAGTGGCTGCAGGTTTCGGTGCGCCGAATGAACTGAGACCTCCTGCGGTAGAGCCACCGAATAATCCACTACTCGGAGCAGGTTGCGCAGCAGCTGCGGTGCCAGCACCGGCGCCGAACAGTCCTCCACTGGGGGCTGGTTGAGCAGCTGCAGCGGTTCCTCCTCCGAATAATCCAGAAGGAGCTGTAGCAGAGGGTGTGGCTGCAGCTCCAAAGAGTCCACCGGCGCCAGTAGTAGGAGCAGCTGCAGTAGCACCGGCACCGAAAAGGCCACCTGCAGCGGGAGCACTTGTAGTCGCCGTTGCTGTCGCGCCAAATAGACCACCACCAGCTGGCGCTGATGTAGTCGCCGTATTACCAAACAGACCTCCCGCTCCCGATGGTGCAGCGGCAGTCTGCCCGAATAGTCCTCCCGCGGAGGCAGGAGCCTGTGATGTCGATTGGCCGAATAGCGATGCACCTGGTGCTGTGCCTCCGATACCTCCAGTTGCTGCTCCAGAGCCCTGTCCACTATCCCATTGTTAGTAAAGATCGTTGAATGAGTAACTCGAGTGTGGGATGGACGTACAAGGTGTTTGCAGCGCTGGTGTTTATCGCACTGGGCGTATTTGACACTCTGCTGAATAACGACATGGTGCCGGGATATGGATGAATTACGGAGAAAACCGGTGAGACCGAAGCACTATCGTGATCGCAATGGCTGTGCGACTGTCTGGAGAGTCGTGGTAAAGCTAAGCAGGCTCGACGGGGTTGATGAGTGGAAGGAGGATCTTGGTGATGGGGTTGAAGTGAGGTGAGGTTGAAATGGAAATGGGAAGACGCGGTGGCCGCACACAAAAATTACGCGATGGGCCAACTCGCAGGATTCAATCTCCAACCTCCATCAACCACCCACCATCCGACTACACGTCAACAGGATCCGGAGGCTCTCTTCTCAACGGACGTCCGAAAAATATCATACGCCCGTACAGGAGCCCTATAAGAGGAAGAGAAGGATCGGAGGAGCTTAGGATGGACGAGGACGAGGACGATTTTTACGGAGATGCGTCTCCTCCTCCTCCGCCGCAGCAACAACAACAGCAACAGCAACAGCAACAAACCCACCATGTTGCCGTCCAGGACCTTCTCTCTCGCGACAATTCCACTCCGAAACCCACTCTAGCTGCCATTGGCATGCAGCCTGCACAGGCTCCTCCTAGTACGCGTCAGGATGTCAACATGAACGATGGTGGTAACGATGCCGAAGGCGGTGAAGAAGAAGAGGAGGAGGAGATCGAGGTTGAAGTCGAAGAAGATGATGATGTATGTAATTACTACTCTCAATTGCTTTTTAATTATCCAATTGAAGCTCACGCTATGTCTCCTAGGATGTGGAATTCATATTCGAACCCAAGGCTGGCCAGGCTGTCGCTCCACCTCCACAGGGCGCTCGTTATGCCATCCGACCCACCGCGTCTACCTCTGTTGCACCTCAACGACAAGCATCGCATCAAGAACTGAAAGAGCACACGATAAACACCGCTGTCGCTGCTTCTTCGTCTGCTTCGCCGGCACCTCGTTCTGCCGCTCTCGCATCGACAAAGACGCCGGTTCCTCGAGGTCCCACCCCACCTCCAATCGCAACCTCTACCCTCGACATCAATGCTGTACCAGCACATCCCTCCACCGGCGAAAAGCTGACATCTCTCAACATTGACGACCTCCCTTCGAAGCCGTGGAGGAACCCCGGCTCCGACATCTCAGACTACTTCAACTACGGGTTCGACGAGTTCACTTGGACTGCCTACTGTCAGAAACAGGACAACACGAGGAAGGACTTTGATCCCAAGAAGATGATGGAAGACATGATGATGTTTGGAAACATGCTGGATCCCTCTGCAATAATGAACATGCCCAGCGGTGGGACGGGAGGAGCCACAGGTGCTGGTGCAAACGCTGGGAATATGGGCAATCAAGGTGCCGGAGGTTTCCCCAACGGTATGCCGCTTCCTCCGGGCATCCCACCCGAGATGGCTGCTGCCATGATGCAACAGGTCGGCATGTCCGGGATGCCAGGTATGCCGGGTATGCAAGGAATGCCCGGATTCGGGATGGACATGATGGGCGGAGGCAACAATACACCGAATCGACAAGACATGCAAATGTTCAATGCCGGTAACCAAGGCGGTTTCGGGCCGCAAGCGATGAACCAATTCCAGGCTCAGATGAGTAACTCTTACGCGGAAGAGCAACAGCGGTTTGAGCAACAGAAGTACATGCAACAACAACAAAGACTGTACGGTCATTATCGCTCTTAAATATTTTATTTTTCTTTATCAATAAAAGAAATAAATGAATACAATACAATCACAAAATTGATTAACACACGCTAACGATTTGATCTATTCAACTACATACAGACAACAACAGCAACGCGTCTTCAACAATCCGAACGTTGCGTACGGTAACTTTCAAGCCCAAAATCCTGGTAATCAGATGGGTCGCGGGAGAGGCGGACCGGGGGTGCAAGGAGGTGCCGGCAACGTGTCGCAACAGAGGGGTTGGTAGGACCACCAATATCTTGAGGAAGACAGTAGCAGCAACAGTATCCCCGCCTTTTCACCCGTAGCCAGCATTCTAAATATTTCAAAGTCACAATCGAAGCAACTCCCAAAGGTCCTTCACTTGAGGATGAACTCCAATAACAGATCTGGAAAGGCAGACACGAGGGGTAACCAAGGCGATAGAGCGGATTGTGACGTTTTGACCGAAGTTCAGGCGAACTCCTCTCGTAACCATCTCCAGGGAAACCGTCACCGACCTATTGGATTACCGCTGCAAACGGAGCTGAAAGTCTGCGGAGGTAACAATAGCGAATCCGATTTTAAGGAGAAGAAGGAAAATGTTGCGCCCGGGAATGCGGAAAACGGGGTTGATATTGAAGAGCTCATAAGAAGGCTCACAGGGCAATAAGCGGGATAGTTATATGAAAAGTAAAGGGTTGAACGGTAGCCCTTTACTTTCTATTTTCTTCTACTGTCTTTTTATCTTTTTTTTTTTTTATGGGCTGTTACAATGTAGGGAGGCAATCTGAATTTTGGGATCCTCGTGTGTTTTTTTGGGATATGGAATATGAATCTGGCGAGCGATCGTGGGAGGTTTTGTGCATGCCAATTGAATAAAAATAAATGAACTTAATGCATTAACCAATGAAAGACCGTAAAAATTACCTAGACCATGGGATTTTTACTCTTTTTCGATGTAGGCTTTGTATTTAAGCAGGCCCGTGAAACTAAAAACCGGTGAAGTTAGCGAAATATAAAGACGCTTCAATTTCGGAGAGCGTGCAGAGTGATTGTTGTGTTGACGTTGACGTTGGTTCTGACTCCCATCATCCAAACTGCTATTATCTACTTTAGTATGTAATATCTCTGGTAGAGATATTACCTGGGCAGATACCAATTCAATCATTCTAAATAGCGGTTTAAAGTATCAATAGACACGGCTCTCTATATATACCAATCGAACGGTCTCCTTTATTCAGGATGCCACCCGACCAATCTCTTCTATTATATGCTAGAGCGTACGATCTAGTCGAAGACCATACCTCCCTCTCCCCACTTTCCTTCATATGTCTCCCGTTCGACACAGACGAAGAGCCAATCGATACGAACAACATCTTGGTGGAACTCAAGAATTACCCCCCAGACCATCTCCCCAGCTCGGTTGAGATATTGAAAGATCCGTTATCAGTAACCAAAGATGTTGGAACACTTTTATCGAAGACTATATCATTACGGAGCTATAAGAAGGATGAAGATGATAAATATACCGAATGGGATTCGTTACGATTGGAAGAGCCGATGCTTAGTTTTGCGAGTATATCGGCTACCGACAAGTCTTCATTTTCGGCTTTGAAGGGGAAGGTCGATTTGAGCAAGTTAGCCGTGCAGGAGGTGGAGGTGGATAATGATCGAGATGAGGGCTTGTTGTTTCCGACCTGGGCTTGGGAGAGGGGGAATGAGATTATGCAAGATGTGGCGGGGGATAAGATGACCGTTGAGAGAGGGGTTTTGGAGTATTTGAGGCGGACTGTGAAGGTCCCAGCTGTTGATATTACTATTGTAGATGATGATGAAGAGGTGGATGAATTTGATCAGGTGGGTAAATTTCTAAGTGGCTATCCATATTCAGCATGTAAGGTGTTAACAACTGATGGTTGATTATAGAATCTTGGTATGGCGCCTACGACGCCACCGCTTATGCCATTGCCTTGTCCTGCTACTCCAATGTCTCCAGGTCCTCTTACAAATTTAATCGACAAGTTTGAACCGTTTGATATTACGGAGGAAGGATTGACGTCGTTCGAAAATGAATTTGAATCGATCTTAGGCAGAGACGCACTACAAGTGACGCCTACTACTGATAGGATCCTTCACTCGGTACGCCAACCGGCGCAGATTACACCATCACCGGTTAAACATCATTTTGAGGAATTACACATCGAAGCTCCGTTGACTCCTCCGTTCACCTCACCAATACCAAATCCCACATCAGCATATAGCACGAGAGGCAATGAATTTGATGCTTCCGCTATACCACATTTGAATTGCTCAGATCAACCCAGCAAAAGAGTCAAGTTTTCAGACGAAATCGAAGAATTTATCCTTCCGCCATCATTTGACCCTTCCGAAGATGAGGAATCAGAAGGGAATAACCAAGACTTACTTACAAAGTCTGCTATGGCGGAGTTTACAGCGGAGGTGATGGAGCCGGGCGCACAGTACTTTTTGATGAAATTACAGCAGGAGCAACTTGAAGCGAAAATGGACAATGGATCTCACGATGGGCTACATATTACGTTACCAATTATAGATTGGCAGAGACCCGTGCCTGTTTGGGTTTCTGGTCGTGAGTTGGCGGGAGTGCTCAAATATAACATGGGAGAAGAGGTTATGGAGAGGTGGGATTATAGGAAGAGTTTGGATATTTCGGGGTTGCAGTGGAATATTGGACGGCCTGTCAAGTTTGAGGAAGAGACAATCTTACCCTCGGACGAAGACGAATGGTGGTCTGCGAATAATGATCTTTTCCCTATCGTTCCGCTTGAAACTGTTATTGAGGATGAAGATGAGCAGTTTTGGAAAATCGAAGCGGGTAGAGGTGACGACGCGGAGCTGGAATGCATGAAGATTCCACCGAAAATGGATCTCGATAGCTTGGTAGAGCGAAAGAAACTGAAAGGAACAAGTCTCAAGACGAGTCCCGCGAAATTACAGCTGTCAGCTTTTGATTCCAAGAGTGGTCTTTCTTCATTTCTATCCCTCCAAAACCGCATTTTCGAAGATCGAACCGTTCCAGAAAGTCGACAAAATCCTGCGACACCAATAGCTGCAGAATCACCAACTACCGCTCCTTCTTCCACGACAACGTCAATTCTAAACCACCCTTTAGATTCAGAGAAATATCCCCCAGAAGATCCTGCATCTTTGTTCATCATATCGGCATCGCTACTCACGAATCGAACTCTCTACCGAACCATCAAATCACTCTGTCCTAAGAGTATTTTCATTGAAAGAGATTTTGATTCTTCCCACATTCAAAACATGTTTGGAGAAAGAGATCAAGTACCGGACGAACCTACCGAAGAGGCAGATATCCTCGTATCACCGCTCGTTGGAATTGTAATCACAAACTTACAAACTATAAGACAACGACCGTTACCTGGAAAACCACCCTTTCATGTTATTAGTAATACTACCCAACCTAAGGGTATCAGAGATCGCATCATGAAAACTTCCGAAAGGTATGAACGGTTGGTGGTTGGTGTATCTGTTGATATTGGCGTTGGAACGGAAGATTTAGCGCTTGGAAAGGCGGACTGCGGTATTATCGCTGGCTTTGTGGGATTTTGTGAGGCACTAGGGAATGTCCAAGTGACGGTTATGAAGGGTGTGAGATCGATTGAGGGTATAGGGCGGTGGGTTGTAGATATTCTTGGGGTATATTCGAAGCAGTGGAAGGAAGTTGGCTTGGCGGTACAAATATCAGAGAGGGAAACCTCGGTAAGCTATACTAATCAGCTTTTCCTGACATTTTTTGTTCGTTACGTCTAGAATGGTGGCTAATTTATTTTGATAGTGGGAAACATTTCTTCGTCAGGCTGGAATGAACTCTTATGCCGCGCAGGCTGTTTTGACGAAACTATCCGATAACGATTGCGGCTTGATTGATTTTGTGACCATCGAGAAGGAAAGTAGGAGGGTTATTTTCGAACAGTTCGTTGGAAGAAAGGTTTTAGATAAGTTTGAGGATGTGGTATGTGCTCAGTGGCAATTTGATTAGTAGGATATAGTTCTTGTTGATACACTTCGATTTTTGAGAATTGTTTTTTGATAATAAATCCTTGAAGTTGTTCTTTTCACCACGGTTCGATCATGGAGGCTTCGATCCAGCGAGTACCTCAAAGTAATAGATCCCTGATCCTACCTACTTATTGCCTGGCAGAGTCTATTGAATTTGATATTTGGTGACCTCGAAATCTTTAGCCACTAGGATCGGCGTCGAGATGGACTAGCTTGGACGACCAGTCGATATCTCCATAATATTATTGATTCGGAATCTAACGTCATGGCAACGCGCCCTCTGCAACGAAAATAAAGATAATAACGACGCCGGACTATGGATCTATGGGTCGGAGCCATCGCCATAACTCAATCTCCATACCCCAACTGTCGAATAAGCTCAAGTCCTAACATAATCACATTCGCGTCAGTCTATTCAAGTCAGCCAGAAGGTATCAGGAGCTATGGGTTTCAAGCTACGATGCAACTCTCTCAATTGTCGAGTCCCTCTCGGGGAAAGTGCAGTTGTTACTACATGCAGGTATATAACAGCCTAGTTTCCGCTCTCCATATAATGCTTCTTAGCTCGATTGGGTATCTAATTAGCTTGCGCTTTTTTTTAGTCACATCTTTTGCCCGGGTTGTGCAAATAATCTTTTGACCGAGCATGCTACAGCATCCCATCTCGGAGCCGTCACTCCCACCTGTCCGGCTTGTGGTGCCGAGCTCAAGAATCCTGATGATATTGTTACAACCAATCTGGAACCTACGGAAGACTACAAAACATCAGTACTCAGTGGCTTGAGCCCAGAACTCGTCCTCGAGATTGCGGGTCGCGGGATTAGTTTCTGGGCATATCAAGCAATGCAGGAAATGTATGTTCGTACCGTATTTTGCTCATTCCAAGAACATGCCCAGCTAATGTAGTGACTGGTTAACAGAGTATACCAAGAACATATCTCAAAGACAGTCAAAGAGAAATATACCGAACTCAACACACAGTATCAGAATATGTCTACCGAAGCCATATCTTATATTGATAACTTGAACCAAAATATCCAACAACTTACCCTCCAAAACGAAACGAACGTTCGTAAAAACTATGAACTAAGTACAGCGCTTCGGGAGAAAACTAGAAAATTAACCCAATTTCAAGAAAAGTATGATCAAATGCGTCGTAAATCACTGGTTTCAAGCGTTCAGCCTGTAGCGAGAAACCCGATTGATGGAGGTGGCAATAATACGCTATATAGAGCTCCGGGATCTTCAAATGGCGCAGCTAGGTTGAGCGAGTCTGCAGGGATGTCGATGGGGACCCTTCATCACAGTCAACAGTTGAGAGGCGATGATGGCGGGCAAACCTCATTTACCCGGGATGAGAGGTTAACTATTCGTAGTGGTAACCAAAGTGCTGGAAGAAGAGAGGGAAGTAATAGTGATGGACATAGCGAGACCGGAAGAAGAAAGCCAATGTTGCATGCAATGATCCCCACAAACACGAGACCCGGGAGTACCAGTGCTGGACCTTGGAATGGTGGGACTACCAGGGAAAATATAGGCATGTAGACCCGTATTTATTTTTCGTTGAAGGTCGACTTGCAGAAAGTTAACGACTTGACTGATTGCTAGCCGGTCTTGCAACACCTCTTTATACTCCAAATCATCGCCAATCTCTGGGACAAATCTTGGCCAGGCGTGGCGGGGCAAATAGTAGATATACCGGAGGCCAGAATAGGAACGCTACGCAGCAAAAATCTAACCTAGGGCCCGGCGGTGCTGGAAGCTTTGGATCACAGCGACAAATCTTAAACGAGATGCCAGCTAATATTGGATCTAACAGGGCGAGGATGGATGTTGAAAATCTCCAAGTTTCGGGGACTGGGTCGAGGCCGATGAGCCGGCAATTTGTGGGCACGCCCGGAGGGGCAATTAACAATGGGATATATCTTGGCTGAGTCGCTGGCGAGCTGCATATATATGTCCCTAACTCTTCCTGATGTACTTTAGGTTTCCCTTCTCTAAGGCTGGGTTTTGGATCATTAGGTTTTTGCATATTGCTGTTGAAGAACTTCAACAATATCAGTCCTAAATCTATTTGACTGGTGCTTACTAATTGCTACTTTTGATCAAACTTTCGGAATTAGTATTTTACGCTCAGAATTAATCATTTCCCTCGGGTCTCAACCTCCACATGCATGATTTATTTGGGTGCACTTTTGGTATCGAAGTTGCGTCCAAAATTTGGGGAGGTGAAGATGTTTGAAGTAGCGTTTGTATGATCTACCTTGCTATTTGTCGTCCACCATCGTTGGATCAAATCGCATACACTTCATTTCTGAGCAAAGATATCAAAACGAAGCAAATATACAAATATATGCAACGCAATCTTGGAAATATACAGGCGAGGAGGAAGCTACAACATAAACTCACGGGTTTTTTGTCTTTGGCCAAAAGTTATTTCATTTGTAACAATATTAGAGTTTCATATCCTTGAGCGGGGAGTAGAGAGGGAGGCTGAAGTGTCTGTGGAATAGACATCATTTTACTACGCAATCTTCAGTAAATCCAAGTTGCTTTCAAGCTTGTTTCTATAGTGAATGCGTAATACAATTAATTTTAGAGTAAAATATAAAAACTAGTTCTTAAGAGAGGAAAGGGATAGAGAGTCGTATCAAAGGGAAATAAATATACAAAGAGAAGTATCAAACGGACTGCCGCTAATAGATACTATGATTTCGAGTTTGAGGGATGGACTATTCTTATTGATGCGTATCGATACAGTCAAGTTTCTAATGCGTAGGTAGTAGAATGTTAGCCGAAAAAACTCGATACCCATATGGTCATTTATATAATTATTCCCATGGGGTGGATACCACAATTATAAATCTCAACCGCCATGGATATCACCTACCACATCGAAATTGGAGCGTTCTTCAGTCTCATTCGTAGAGAATTATAGCTGATTATTTGGCTCTCTTTTCGATACTGGGATTTCGGTCGTGTTGAGAGTTGGAATGTGGAATTTATAAGCTTAAGGTCTCGAGGTAGTTTTGTTGCCAGGTCTCGAAGCTAAAGATTAAAAATGATTCAAATTCCCATTTAAATATTTTTGCGCTAAATCACGGGTCTACGATGGTCTCGCTATCTACGATTAACCAGTTACGTGACGCTTTTAGAACATTAACCAACGAAAGGAAGAAATTCATGGTGGCCCGTTTTGGTCATGTTATTGTCGTTGAATTGAGCTTCAAATGCATGTATATATAGGCCGTAAAGATGGAGCGGGGGTAATGTCTCAGAATGAGGTCTAAGGTTGAGCTTGCAGGGGTCTCGTTCACATGCATTTAGTCTAAAATGAGTCGACTGGTGTTACCTCAAATTGCTTTGGGGGTTTGCTTACCGTTTTTTGTTTAGACGGAAATACAGATACGGGAGCTAATGGGATAGAAGCATCGAAATATGCAGGCTAAATTCAAAGAAGAGTACATAATACGCTCGAAAAACTGTATCCTCACCTGATCTATCAAGTATTTGAAGGTAGGCGAGCGGCCGTGTTACGAGAGCACCAACCCGGGGTATCTTAGCAATCGTGAACGTGGCGCGCTCATAACCCCCACTCTCATAACCCCATATTTTTAGAAAGGACTCTGTAAACGGCGGATGAAACTATCGAAACATTAGATTAAAGAAACCAGCAGCTAGCTAAAATCTCAAAATCACTTACGAATCCGAGACAATTACGAATCAAAGAGATACTAATATTATAATCAAACTATCAGATGGAGTTTTGGAAATTTTACAATTCAAATTTATTATTTTCGAAGCAACGTATGTAGCATGAAAGAGACAATTGTAACCTGGTATGAAATAGAAACTTTAAAGGCGGATTCGGTTTCGTTTATTTATAATCTCTACCGTACTTCGTTAAAATTTAATATGATAGATCCATGGGCTAATCGTGTGTATAGGTAATATGTGAATAGAGGGGATTTAGCAGCTGCAAGCGAGATCTTCACACAGATATGTCGTTACTGTTGGACTCGTTTCCAGCCTGCCTTTCGCTGGCCCACAGGTTACTGTGCTCTTCGGGGAAGGTAAGCCCCTAAGCTTTTGATATTCTCCAAAACCCTAAACTAGCTCAGATCTCAGCCTATTTAGGTAATGAGCGGATTGCATATCTTTAAACAGTGTTATTTACGGTTACTCGAAAATATAAATTCCCTGTTTACATCGCACGTAAACCTTTCGCCTTTCTAGTCTTCAAAATCTCGCCCGAGCTCGACAGTCTCTAGAATTCTCACCATGGACCACCACCGAGATTCCCAACCCAAACCTACGGGTGTCAAGCAATCAAAATCCTCGGAATCGCAGCTCGTAGAGCATATCACAAATTGGATACAATCAGCGGACGCCAAGGTACCTCCATTGGTCTTGGGAGAAATAAATACCCAAACTGCAAAATATATTGCAGATGGTCTCCAAAACTCGACATATTTGGAGGGTAGACGCTTTAAGTAGGTTTCTTTCTCTTTTATCCCCTGGCGCTGGATAACTCGTAGCTGCTAATACCGTTTCAAGTTTTTCGTATGATTGCGTTACAGAAGAATTAACGATTACTATCCCATGGCCAATTCATCAAGTGAGCGGAACTTGGTTGGTACAAACAATGATGCATTGGTACAAAGAGAACATGGTGCCGAAATCGTGGCTTCGAGATTGCGGGTTTGCACAGTCACCACGTAAGCGACCGCTTGAAACCTAGGGATTAGCGAGGTTTTATGAAGGATACTAATTGAGAAAATAATAGGGTACGTGAACTTCGAAGGGGTTTATAAGAAATCGATAAAGGAACCGGATGGCGTTTTGATAAGACCTGAAATGTGCTACCCTGTGCTAGTAATCGAGGCTGGGTGGAACGAGTCGTGGAAACGACTTGAAAATGATCGAAAATTATGGTTTGATGGTTCGGGTGGAGTGGTTAGAACTGTAATACTCACAAGCTTCTCTGAAAACTCTCAAGGTCGCGTTGAGGGTAACCTAGAGATTATTTCCATTCAAGATGGAAAATCTCATGTCCAACAAAAGGTGCGTACCATACTCTACCATCACAACCGGATCCGCGGAACTCACCAGTGATTTAACTTGTACATCTATTGCCTAGACTATTTGGCCTGAGCTTGATGAAGAGCAATCGGACCCATACATACTGCTTGGCGATATATATACCGATAAAATACCGGATGGATTTCATGCAGACATGCAACTTCCGCTCGAAATGTCGTTGTTTCGATATTCGGCAAATAACGCTCTACGGAGGATGGGGTTAAGATCCGCCTGATAGGTTTATGGTTAAACTTAGATACGCTCATGGGTATTTCTCTATTTATATAAGAATATTTTATATAAGCGTAGCAATACTCCTAGTGTAGTCTCGTAGTCAGTTCCTAGTGCTGCCGGAGGACTTTGAAATATTGACCGATCCGTTACAACCCCAAACGATATGTTTCTGTTAAATAGACGCAAATTAGAATATTCATATAATGTTTTTGTCTCGATAGTGTTAGTGATTTCTGAACTTACTTTTTAATTAATCTTCATATTATCGCAGGGGAGTATTTTCATGGTCTGTTAGGAAGAGCGAGGCATTAGTGATGGGGCCTTTCAGACTGAAATCGAGGAAGAGTTAGCTCAGCAGCGTATCACACAATCAAATGCGATACATAGGTCTTTATTGGGTAGATTGTTTGAAAAAAGGAGAGAAAAGCATAGACGATGGTAGCCCCGTGCATAGTTTTTTTTTTTTTTTTTTTGAGAACGCTTGCTTCATTGGCTGGAAACAGAATGAGTCTCTTGGGCAAGATCTTCAAGTACTTCCTATCGTCGTGGGCCTCCAAACAGGTATCGACGCATGTACTAGCTAACTGCTGCTGTACTTACCGAAACGACGCTGGCGGAAATTCTACATAGGCGGGGAATGGCAAAAATCTTGGCAATATTTTGCATGAAATAAAACATCTAGTACTTGGAAATCAGATTCTGATTGACCAAGCACCATTGCAAGTATGTGATTCATACATAATATCCTTACCAAAATCCAGCACAATTAAAAAATTATTCGAGGTGAATCGAAATGGAGGCGGAGATCTTGGGGCCCGCTCTACTTCTCTCGACGATCCCATTAACAAAATGGGAGAAGAGAAACCGAGCTTTTACCAGCGATATCGGCGCTGGAAATCCAGCTGAAGAGTAAACATTTAAGTCTCATATATTTCCATTCAATCAATTCTGATGAGCTCATGGATTGCGGGGCTGAGGATAGCCTCGAATCCAGGCGCTCGATGCAAAGGGCTGAGGAGCAGCTGCATGCATATACAAATGTGTAAAAATGCAGGGAAAATAGGAATCAAAATACTAGCCTCAATACCAGTCAAAATACTGGAAAGTGTCTGAATGTATCGCATGCGGGGTGTAGCATTGAGGAACTACTTATGATATTAGTTCGGTCCTCAAGTAAAATCGGCAATTGCCGATTTCATTAGCGAAGCATGGGTGTATGCATGCATGGATCTGCGGGAAGTAATTTCGAGGGATTTCCCCAGACTAGAGGGATTTTATTTTTCTGTATCCCAAACAAAGTACGTACTTGAGTTTTGTGCCTCAAAGCGAATACTCAATACTATAATAGATATATAACATATCATATTTTGAATATTCTCCGCGCTATAGCTCCGCACAAGAACGATTCAATTCTCAAAGTAACCGTTATCACGTTAGCTTGTACATGTACAATTGTGCAATTGACAAACTGGTCTCGAACAGAAAATACACAGACGATCCAGGTCTCAAACAATTTGTGTAACGACCTCATCATTTTGTGCCCTGACTGATAGGAAGGGACTAACAAATCGGCGACGCAGTGCACCCCCACCATGGTACCACCAGTGCCTCACGTGGGCCCACCACCAGCAAAACTCTTGGTATTCTTACTACTTTTATAATTTTATCTTCCATTAATTTAAACCATAGGTACTTGGAGTTGTACTTACAGCTACGTAACAATCAGTTACTTAAGTCGAAACTTGGTTATTCTTTTTTCCAGCCACTCATCAATCAAAATATAACCAAGCAAGCTGAGTCGACGTCATTTTTTGCCTTGCCGAAAGATATCAGTGGGGTAACGATGCGCGATGAAGGACTGAAAAAGATGGCTACACGTATACGTACATCCCAGCTGAGTCGAGTAGCTACAGCCTTTCAAGAAGGTTATGCCTGTGCGACCCCGCAGCCATTGCGCCACCGGTGCACCTTGTTGTAACTTGATCATTGCATTGCAAAGTAAAGGTTAAAAGATCCTAAAAGAATCCACTTCGTAGTATCATAATTGGCCCGCACATAGGGACGAAAGGTGCGGCACGATATTTTGCATCTCAGAAGATACCCAAGCCAAATGCACTTGGTACCATCCTGATTGGCCCGCATATAGGTAAAATGCAACACAATAATTTTACAAGCTACTTAGAAGGCACATAAACTCTGTAATATCCCAATTGGTCCGCATATAGGGACGGAAGATATCGTATGATGATTTCGTAAATCGTTTAGAAAATCCCAAGTTAAATGAACTTTGTAATATTTTGATTGGTACGCATATAGGGACGGAAGATGCGGCACGATAATTTTGCGGGCTCCGCAGAAGATCTTAAACCGAACGGAGTTTTTTTGTTTCTTTTTTCGGAAGGCAGTCTTGGGAGCTAGGCCTATAGGGTTTATCCCGATGTCCCCTGTGTGCGCCGAATGGACCCAAGCTAGGCTCGAGCCGTGCCGTCCGACGCCTAGGCCTTGGCCATGGACTATTGTTCATTCGATCTACGATCTGTAATTATGTAATTACGTATTCCCTTATACGTACTTCTTTCATCTGGGGGACGTAAGACCCATGCGACGATCCCTCCCCATGCCTGATCCTTGTCCAGCTGAATGCCCTCCCGACTTGCAATTGGCCTGTGCTGAAAAACCTGCTTGTTAACTTTACTTTGGAGCTTCAGAGATCGATGTCCTATGCATATGAAGGCAAGCTTGGAAATGGCGGGGTCAAACCTACAGGTAAACGCATCACAATGGATGCAAGGCATTTGCAACAATATTTGGCCTTGGCTCATTTTAGCGAGCCTAAAAACGATTCCATTGGCTACTTAACTTCCATCGGTGGCATAGACACCAACAGAGCTGTAGAGCTGCAGAGGTCACTCATATCAATGAAGGGGAAAGGGCCATTCGTATCGACACCCCTCAACAGTCGACGGCCATTGACCGAATATATATTTTGATCCAGCTTAATTAGTTTAAGTGATGATCGATGATCAATGAGGAAAGATACCGAACTTCTTGAAATCCTGTATGCGAAAGGCACCCGGTACCGGAGTATTGAAATACAACTAACTCTACGAATGTCTGCACAAGATGCATCTAGATGAACTAGGAATAGCATTGATGCATATTGCACCAAGTTGTTACAAGGCATAGCGTCGATCATGAGCACAACATGATGAACTCTAGGCGGGGATACTATGGTCGGCAGGTAAATCAATATTCTCACGAGTGGGGAGCCTTACGCTCCCGCAGCAAGAACTTTATGAATCGAGCGGAGCAATATGTCGGTCACTACAGTACTGCCTCGAAAGAATCTCAGCAATAGAGCTCTAGGGGTTTGGAGGGAGAGATTGTCTATAAAAGGGCCACTCTCTCGCCCCCATCGATGGAATGAATCTTCCCCAGACTCCATCCAGCATCTACCACTACTCTTATAGAAACGAACATACCAACTTATATCCCCCAATCTTCTATATTACTCCAAAGTCTATTACTCTTATACTTTTATCTGTCCAACATGTCTGATAGACACAATACTCTTGGCAACGGCGAGTGGCTCCTCAACGGCTCCAGCCTTTGGAGCAATGACGGCTCTGTCGAGTTCCGAATGCAAACCGATGGCAAAGTTGCTGTCTACTGGGGCGGTGAATGCCGATGGCAAAACACAGCTGAACAACAAAGCGGTGTAAAAGGCGTTATAGTGCAAGAAGACGGCAATATGTGCATTTAGTGAGTAGCATATTCCTCACCATTGCTACTTACTACGTTGTATGCTAACAAAAAACTTTGTAGTGACGATGATGGAAAGTGTATCTGGCACACTGACACTGCTGGCACTACTGGGGACAGCACCGTCATTGCTGCGGTCCAAAATGACGGCAATGTTGTGCTTTATAAAGGCACCCCAATTTGGTCTAGCAACAGCTACAAATCTTGAGGGGTGGGAATACGGTACTCCACACAAATTGGGCGACAGAGTCCAAACTGGTTCAAATCATGTTCTAATCTAAGCGGGCTCTTGATGCGCCGCTGCTCATGTAGCTATTCACTCCTTTACTCAATTGTTTCTTGTTGCTTCTGAAATCATAGTCTTGTTGTCAAGAAGCTCAGCGAAACTGAAATCAGACAATACAATCGAAGCTTCATTTGAAACTTTCAGCCCAGCATGCCTTAATCTGTGACACTCATAGCAAATATGTTAAAGTATCGTCGTCCCGCTCAAAATTCTCCTCCCTATCTGGTATTTTCAACCGCTTGTTTTTTTAAACTTCAGTACATGTAGGGAGACTTGGATTGGGTAATTGGATTATTAATTCTTTATTGACATACATACTTATAAGTACTTAAGTATCTGTGTAACATTAGGCTTACACAGAACATAGTCTAAACCTAAAACTCACTTGACTCCCTACCATCTCATTTTTAACTCTTAGCCATGTGATTTGCTGTACAAACTGGCCCCGAGACTACAAACTGGTCTCGTACCCAGACGTCGCGGAGGAAGTCGTACACACCCACATACCATATGTCCATCCCATCCACGGTGATTTTATATTTTCGAATATCAGCACTTCTTCCATCGCGAAATATGTGGAACTGCATGTGATCTTCAGCTAAACCTTTTACTTCGTCACATTGCATCAAGCACCGCACTGCATATTTGAAACCTTGTGAGCGTTCTTTATAGCCTGGTCCCGAGTTATAGCCTACTTGTTCTCTAAACATAGTGCTACAACTACGTAACTGTCGCACAATATAGTGTCCTATAACCCTGAACTATCTCCTCCACTAGGGTGATATTTGGGTTGAAGAAATATGCCCAAAATTTAAAAACCCAATTAAATTTATAAATTGTAAGAATGGAGTTTAAATCTTGGCTCTTAGCTTCGCACTATCGATACGATGTCCCTCATCGTCTTCTTCAGCGACACTCAAGTCTGGTAGAGCGGCAGGCATGATACGTCTCGGGTTAGTTCCCGCGACAAGACTATACTTTGAGAAATCGACAACACCGCACGTCCGTAAGAAATCTTCATCTAGTACAAGTTGCCCACTGATCCTTTCCGGCGAGCTTTTGAGTATCTCTAGGATAGCATCCGAAAATATAGTCTAAAAACGGTCAGTGTATTGAAGGAAGTGATTAGCAAGGTATTTGGGGTGACCAAACTGGTTTTCTCAGTTCAGCAAGCATTTTCGGGTCTGGCGTTGCGGCTGACTGAATTGCCTATTCGCGTTATCAATACATATTACATGACATGATCTAAATTCCGTAACTTGGATCGAGGGAAGCCTACCACAGCGGGCCAAATGCTGGTGATTGCCATATCTTTCTTGCCTTCTCTCTTCCAGTCCATCGCCAGCCCCTTGGTGAGAACTGACATGGCAACCTTTCCCATCGCGTACGCCGTTTTCCCCCGAAAAAACCGCGAGTAAATCGGCGGGCTCACAACTACCACCCTCGCTTTCCATCTTTGCTTTCCAAACTGAGGGAGAGCAGCCTGCAATGTCGCATAAAGGCCTTCCACGTTGACGCTCTGCATCAACTTGAACCTTTTCAGCGGGGTATTCTCGACGGACGACCACCAGATGGCCCCGGAGTTATAGATCAGCACGTCAATCGAGCCATGGAGTTCGATCGTGGAATCGATCAATCGCTGGATGCTCGATGGGTCGCGGGTGTCAACCTGGATCGCAGTTGCGCTGCCTCCAGCGTCCAGGATTTCACGGCAGACAGTGGTGATGGTTGATTGCTGCGAGTTTGGATCTGGCGGGAAAGGCACCGGCAAAGGTCCATCCGTGACAGTTTTCGCTGCGACAACGACTTTGAGAAGTTAATAATAGTATTTAAAATCGGATGTCCTTACATAATATCCAGTGCAGTGCTCACCAGTGTATCCGTTCCTAGCAAGGTCAATGGCAACATGACGACCGATGCCACGGGACGCGCCAATGACCAAAGCAACAGGTAAAGGCTTAGATTCTGTCGACATCGTTGTTCGAAATTCAAAGGTTTATCTCTGGTCACTCTCTCTACGCAAAGTGATTCCAGAAAAAACAGACGTAACAAATATCTTCTTTCATGGATATACTGTAATTAAGTATGTAACAACGCGAGAACTCGAGTATTCGGCATCAATGCATCGCGAGCCGGCTCTGCCGACCGTTGATCGATTTCGGTTGCAGTTAGCGATGGCCCACCCGAAGCGAAGGGCATCCGAGGTATTGATTAACCAGGGAACCCATGTGATACCTCTCCATCCTTTTGCAGGTTAGCGGTCAACTAGGTTAAAGACTAAGATATTTCGCGTCTTGCGAATCGTCCTCACGATCGCATCGATTTCGGTGGCAGCCGTCTTATAATAACCTTATAAACACTGTGATCTCTATTTAAATTCGCTTAGACTCGATTCGCCATTAATTCTCAAATTAGTTAAGCAAATATGTCTGTTCAAGGCAAGAAAATCGAGGTGTATATCGACATTGGTACGTTGACATCCCCCGGTTGAGCTCAATTGAGGACATCACCCAGAACTGCAAGGACGGAAATTTGCTTACAGAACGTTTCGACGATATCAGTTTCGCCTTACAGCTTCTACGCGTTCGACTACCTTCGAAAGAGAAAAAGTGTGTTGCTGGAACATGGTGTACTAGTGGAGTAAGTCAACTGGGTAGGAATGATGAGTCTACGGTATTTAACAGTCTCCTGAACGGAATCCAGGTTCTTCCCTGTGTTCCTCGGAGGAATCAACGTCGGTAGTGGTGAGTTAAAATAGACGGTAAAGAAACGCGCTGTCACTTTGATTAAAACGGCGCGTGTACTGCTAGGAAATAAACCACCATGGACCTTACCGGCGAAAGCAGCTTATTCCAAATTTGACGGCCCGCGAGCGCAAAAATACTTCGGCATCAAACATACAATTCCTGAATTCTTCCCAATTCTATCACTTCTGGTAAGCCAACCGGACACATATACACGTGAGCATCTGAGTTACACTACAGAGTGCTCTGACAAAAATTTCTAGCCCCAACGGTGCCTCACCTATGTAAAAATACACCACCAGGATAAATTCGAAGACTTATTCCAAGCCTGTTTCGAGTCCTTATGGTTAGAACACCTCGATGTTGGCAAGCCTGAATTTATCACGGTGCCGCTGCACAAGGTGTTTAGCGAGGAAGATGCGGCAGAGATCCTTAAGGCCGCTTGGACGCCCGATATCAAGCAGAAGCTCAATGACACTACGAAGCATGCTATTGAGACTCTCGGTGCGTTTGGCTGCCCCTGGTTTTGGGTTTACGACGGGAAAGGGAAGGCGGAACCATTCTTTGGGAGTGACAGGTTCCACTTTATGTGGGATTACTTGGAAATTCCACATCAGGATCTAGAACTGCAAGCGAAGACTGTACCCGCGAAGCTGTAAACTATAATAAATCCGAATACTACATAGCATCTAGGGTCCCTCTAGTAGCTTACCAAACACTTTGACTGCTAGAGGTTGGTGAGAAGGCGTGAGATATCTCCTTTACCAACGCGGAACGGGTCTTGAGAAATTTTCTAGGACACACGTAGTCAAAAAAATCTTCCGAATCTCACGCTCTCAGGGCTTTGCAGATCTGATATCATTAAGCGAATTTCATTATATTACATAAGAATAAAATCACGGCAGGGAAATTGAATAAGAGATGGCCATTTCAAAGATTCGATGTTGTCGCTCATTATTCTAAAGGTCCGACCTATTCCCAAAAGAATATCGAAATGGGCCATCCAAGGTAAAGCCTCTTACCAATTGACCTACCAATACTCATTTGAGTTCATGAAATGCTACTCTTCGATGCATGGGTGCCCTTGGTTAACGAAGTGACTAAAATTCTTCATAGAGGGCCGTGCACTGATCTAGCCGGATCTCTGAATTACTTATTCTTAAGCGGGACATCCGGATATCCGAGAATAGTTGTTTCCTCTACGATTACAGAAGTGGGCCCTCGGCCTAGCTAGGAGTACTGCAGTGCATATGATGAGCTTCTTACTAAAATATGATTTTAGTGAAATGCGCAAACTCGCCCTGCCTCGCGTATCAATCATTCAATGCGCATTAATGCCTCCTGCTTATGGAATCAAGAATTGTGAGTTTTTTCGATTAAAGTAATTTCTACCATATAATTGCTACGATACGGGATAAAAGGCTAAATAGATAGATTATAACACCAGATGAGGGTTGTGTCAAAAACACTGTAAATTGAATTCGCCGTTGGATGCTAAGGAAATAACGTTTCCAAAATATATATCGGGATGTGAAACTACTCAGTTTTTTTGAATGTTTTTTCGAATTTTCAGGTTCCGATCCGCTAACTGGTCTCGAGGCTATTCGCTAAAATCACAAATAAGTTTTCAACTCTTAGTATGCAGATAAATAATGGATCCTTCTACGACTGAAACCGATCCTTCTCACAAACAAAAACAAGCACGAGTCGCCATCTCCGTCGATCGACCGGGGCGGCCGGGTGTTTGGCATTTAAACCCTGTTCGATTGTCGAAATGTGCCGTTGTTGCAAGGCCTTTATCAGCTGGCCAGGAAAGAAGAGTGTGCGCGCGAGGGCAGCGCTGCAACAAAATCCCACAGATCCAACACAGCCTCGCTAGTGCTGCCAGCGACAATAAAGCTCAGATATTCAATACCACGTTGACAAGGACCCAGCAGTTGCTAATACCAGATGCCCTGTCCCTAATGCAAGGCGCGATACCAAATAGGCAAGTACTTGCCGATATAGCTAGCCCAGCTGTTTTGTGGTTTGCAAATTGCTTAGCTTACGCTTGGTATCGACATGACTGGTTAAATAACAGTAGCATTCGGGTCGGCCTGCAGGTTAGGTCGCAATCGGAGCCTGCAATCGCCAGACAGACCCAATTTAAGAATGCCATAACCTCCGCAGCTTCGCGGCGCAACTGTCGTCGACCGTTTTTTGAATTGGAAGCGCAATCTCTCGCAGATAAAATAAAACGATTAGAAGTTCAATCTATGAACAAAAATTCAAAAGAGGGGTAGCCGAAATGAGTGTAAATTTTATAAATTGAGATATGCTCGCCGTCTTTCCGTTTTGCTATCTTTTCAATATTCATCTTCCTAAGAGTTTCCATTCTCAAATCAGATCAGGCAATCTCTAGCAGTCTGGTTTTCGAAAAAATCAATCTTCCAAGCTTATTTTATATTCGATCCGTTAAGAGTTGTAACTTAAAGGTCTCCCAAGGCCGCAATTGAAATCAAGACAGTATAAGCCCAGAGAACAACAATCAAAATGAGTCTTTCATTCCTGAAGCAGAAGGCTATATCGGCCTTGACACCAACTGCTACACCGGCAAACGCCGCATCCGCTCCTATTCCACCAGCAAGTGCTCCGCCAACAGTCCCAGCCGCGGCAGAACCTCCAGCCGCTGCGACCTCGAGCAGGTTCGCTATACCGAGCTTGAAAAGCGTTACCGGCGACGCTCTCTCCACTATCGGCGGCGGTATCATCCCTACCGGCATTGACAGTACAAATAACAATAATGTCTCCAACCCCCCGATCGGAGGGATATGGCCGAGAGTTACGGCTCCAAATGACCCCAGATTGCCAGTTGTAAAGGATCCTAGCGGTTACATCCCTGCCTCAACCCCAAATTATAGCATCTCAGAGGACAAATTGAGGGCTGCCATACAATTGGACCCAGACTGGGACAAATATATTGACCTGCACCCTGTCCTCCTCATCCCGGGAACCGGCTCCTACGGTGGAAGTTGTTACCATCACAATTTTGCCAAACTCTTAAGGAATGCCAGCCCCAGATTCGCCACTTTCGCGTGGGTGAATGTCCCGGGCGCCATGTGCGACAAGTCGCCTGAAAACGCCGAGTATGTCGCGTACGCTATGCACTGGCTATGGTTACGAACATATCGGGGCTATACAGGAACCGACATAAATCAGCATCAGATCACAGTGATCGGTTGGTCCCAGGGGAACCTATCAATCCAATGGGCGCTCAAATACTGGCCGCACACACGCAATTTGATCAAGAGCTTCGTTGCCATCTCGGCAGATTTTCATGGCACCTTGTTAGCGCCCCCGATCGCTGCCGCCCCGGCGATTCTGCACCAATGGTACTTCTCCAACTTTATCCGCACACTGCGCGCCAACGGCGGTGACTCGGCTTATGTTCCCACAACTTCCATATATTCCTCATTCTACGACGAGGTCGTTCAGCCGCAGATGGGCGATCTCGCTTCGGCTTATATGAAAGACGAACGGGGTGTAGGCGTGCTAAACTTTGACTTACAACAACGGTGCCCATTCACACCAGCCGGTCTTCTACACGGACACTCAGGCGTACTATATAATAACGTAGCATGGGCCTTAACAAAGGACGCGATCATCAACGGAGGATGTGCCAGTATTGAACCTGGCCGAGTCGACCTTCCTACGGAGAGTATGCAGTTGTGGGCTCCCGGTTTGAATCCTGTAGACGTCGCCGCAACCCTTGCTCTTATCCCCGTCGCTGCCGTTAATATGCTCAGATTCTTCCCTCCCGCAGTGGTTGAGCCAGCTTTGCCCCCATATGCAGCCCAGGAGAGTGCCGCTTTGGGCCCACCCCCGCCCCTCACTCCCGAGCAACAGGCTATAGTTGATGGGAACAAGAATAAGCCTCTCTTTTCAAGCAAGCCAGCGGTGGATCCGAGCGTAGCTTCCGCTCTTGGAAGCGCCGCTCCGGCGTAATTGTTGATTTTCAAAAAATCTAAATCGTATCGTTGTAATTGATATTTTTTTTATTTTTTTTAAGTAATTTAGCTTGTTTCGATTGTTGGAATTTGGAATCTATTTATTTCTGTAACTTCGAAAGTCGATTAATATAATATATACTCTTAATTTGATAGATTCTCTCTCTATATTATTATTAGTATTAGACTTCGTATTATTGTTAGACTTCGTAAGCTGTACATGTACATGAGGTCGCGAGAAGTCTTGATGAGCCCTCGAAGCTTGTAACGATCTTACGTTGATTTGTCGTATTCTAGACTTCCTGATAGCACTTTTTCTACTTTCTTTCTTTCTTTGGCATATCGGATTTGGTGGCCGTGGTAACATTAGATGTGTAGATAATACAAATAAAACTGGTCTCGAAACCAAACCCTCCCAAAAACACAATAAAACTGTAAAAGAGAAGCTCGTTTCTTCAACCTGTTCTTGCATGGACAATGGATCAATCTAGATTACTATCCAAGGAAGGATACACTACCTATTATTATTCTGAACCTCTAAGATACCCCAAGCGTCGTCCAAGCTCTTCCAGTTATCAAAAAACCCAATGGCCATGGCGCCAGTCCGCACCACTAGTTTCCCTTCATAAGATGTTGGTATTCGGTATCGGATATTCACCTTCAAGCTTCATTTTATCTATTTTATATGTTTCTCTAAATAATAAAACGGCTAGGAGACTATAAAACAGCCATCGCAATCAATTAAGCTCCACTCAGACACCGGTACGATCCGAGCAAAGCATGGGTACCGAGACGGCCGCTAAATACCAAATGGCTATAGTAAGTTTCCATCTCAACATTCCGGTATCGATAGCTCAGATATCGCAACGTGGTTAATTCTTAGTCCTGGTGTGGGGGGCTCTATCACTTAGGCCTCAAGCATTGCATTAATAGCTGGAAACCAGCCGACTTACCTACGTATACCAGTCTGTTATATTTTTGCATTATAACCATAACTAGGGCCTGGCAGACTTTTTGGCGTTAGTTGCAGTTAGTATGCAAGTCAAATGGATATCATCTTCGCGCAATACCCTTGCAAGTGCCAGTTGGCTGAGCCGTCAAACCCGAGGCATTTAAAATCTGGATTCGCGAATGCGATCAATGTTGCAGATGCGCACCCAAAAATCAATATATTATAATATATAATAGAAGGGATGGTCGATGGCTCAACGGGCCGGCGCCGGCAGCTAACGGATACTCCGACTATCGACGTACATTATCCGAAACCGAAATACGAAAGACTGGCTCAACGTAATGCGAAGACGAACGAGTGACCTACCTATCAGGATCCTGCAGGAGTGAATCTTGACAATACTAGCCGTGATGACGACAATTGTCGACAATCAAGGCATAATTATGCATAATCGCAATCGGGATCGCATTCGGGTAAGCCAACTGGAACAACGCAGTTGCACAAGCCTAGTGTGGACCAGCTATTACCAGCTATAGCGCTAGAGGCTCTCCGACGTAGAGGATGAAAATGTGAGTTTTTTTTCAAGGCAAAACCAATATACATGTTATTTTCGAATCGTACTATCTTGAGTTTGCGGGTGTCGAACCGCCACTGTTATCCTAAATTCTTTTTCGCCATCCCCAGGCTCTCCGGTGCGATATTTGACAATAAGAATTCCCTAATACTTTTGACATCAAAGTGTCTGCTGGAGATTCGTTTTCCCGAGGTCAGTCGAATCAACACAAATTTCGATCCCGCTCGCGTCGGATTGGCAACATATCAATTCCATAAGCATATATGCCATGCCGTTATTTTCATAGGAGCGATTCACCCCGATGAAGGCAGCTAAAAAAAATTGTGAGTTCATCATTCCAGAAGTAGGTGGTGTTGAATTCAAGGGAACATACACCAATCGGGCTTTTGACCCATGACCTCTTTCCTAGCTTTCTCCGTGCCATCCTAGAATTCTTCGGTACGTTGAGGTCCCAAGCTTTCGGATAACCAGGCATAAGATAGCCTGTCGCCGACCCATCCGCCTGTGGTACGTTGATCCGAGAAAATACTACCGATTCCTTGTCGTTTTCGGGGTCTTGCACGACATTTGTTTTTATCTTGGTGGCCGGTGGGCCCAGCTTCAATACTCATAGCCCAAACATCATCCTTCCATTGACGAGTTACTGGCTCATCTGGTGTCATTATCCTCCAGAAAGAGCTTGGGGCATTGTATGAATTAGAGCATAGCTGGGTAAGGATTTTGGTACCTTTCATCTTTGTCTGCCGAACTGCAAAGCGGCTGGAATGAGGTTTGCCAGTGTGAAGGATATCGTCTCTGTACATTCTTAGGTGGCTAGTTATCTCAGGTATCGAGTTAAGCGAAAATTTAAGAGATGTTTGAAAAGGACTGTTTTGGAGATGTTAAGGAGACGATAAAAAACAAGCTAATAGTGATGGCCCAATAGGTGGAATTATTCATGCTGCTATATATGGGGGCGTTAAGTTTATCTTGAAACATCACCTGTACTATAGCTAAAGACGACGTAGCAAACTATCTTCAAGAACATGACACGAGAGTCCTGGAATTCTACTATAGACCCTAAGGGAGCATGGCATGTTCTTGAAGTTACTAAGGGGCGAGATGAAAGCTTGGAATTATTCCTGCTGACCGGTTCAATTACTGGTACCATCGGTGACGCCGCTGAAAGCAAATACACGGAGGCAAATTATTTCCTCGGTTATTTCGCCAGGCATCGGTGCATCGCCAGTCACTTGATTTTGCGGCGGCGGTTGGTCCAGGCATGATATCAGAAGTCGGCTTTCTTCATGAAAATCCTGAAATCGAAAACTTACTTTTTCGCAGAGGAATCTAACAGCTCACTGAGAGTGAAATTCTAAGCATAGTTGATATTATTTTATCCTCCTCCACGTCCGTCGAGGGGCTTTACGATGTTGGCACGGCTGTGCATGTTCTGACGGGCCTAGGAGCTTCAAGTCGGACCCAAGGATCGAACAAAAGCCCTAACATTGGGGATTCATGAGCCTCTATCTTAGTGAGGACTGTTCATCAGAGGAAAGAACCGATGTATACAGAAAATAAAGGCTTACCGGATGCGTTATCAAAAGCTATAGTTAGAAGGAGGAACCGCTCTCAAGGATGTATTGACCAGTCACGCTGCGATCGCGTGCGAAGCGATTTGGTGAACTAATTTTGGTACCTGAAGATAAACTTAAATTGACGAAGCCACTGAGCGAGTATGGTATGGATAGTATGATTGCTGCAGACTTCAGATTTTGGCTCTATCAGACTTTTAAAGTGGATGTGTCGTTCTTGGATTTGCTAAGTGAATCCATTACTATTGAGAGTCTCAGTAAAAGTCTTCTGAAACAGGCGCGATCTCAAATGGAAGTCTAAACAGATCTAAATAGTTGGTCTGGAATATTAAATCTCATCCTATCTTAAAATGTCCGCAAACTTGCATGACCAATATTACAAGTAGCTGGGTTTTATCACAGCGTGATCTAGAATACCCCAACGCCACAACCAACTGATAAATATAAAGACGCCGGAGGAGGCACTCAGTTCGGCCCCCTAATTCTGATTTGTTGGCCATGAGTAAAAGATAAAGATTTGCAATAGTGCTGTTCCTATCGCCATCCACATTGCAGCCTCGTTCCCTCTAGTCGTAGCAACAACTGCGACTATCATGGTCCAAAATCATGGGGCCATGTTTTTCAACATGACAATTTCCTCCTTGAAACCCAGTTTAACAACTATTCTACATCTCCCCCGCCGCTGAGATTGTTTTCAAGACTGAAGTACTGTAGATTGACCTTGCGAGCTGCAGTATCGATGGCGTCAATAAAATCGATCGTTGTGGGACTGCCGTTCTTTTGCCCATGTTCACTAAAGTACTATCACATAATATGTCTGTTAGTTGAAAAACTTGTTTGGCCTCTGTTTCCCATGCGATCTTGGGGCACTCGTAATCACATCGGCAGGAACTGGAGCCATTTTTTAGGTCTCTTATCTTTGGCTATGTAGTGAAAGGGTTTCGGTATCGGTTTGGCGAAAGAGTCGATTTTCGGGTGGTAAAATGCGGATGAAAATTGAAAAGCTTAGGATATATTCTTCCCAGCTAATCGATTTGACGATGCTATTACAAGAAAGGGTTGCTGATACTAATCGATTACGGGATCAGATATTATTAGGGGTATTCAAGCAGCCGGATTTTGAACGTGATTTTGCAACGAAATCTGTGCTGATTTGATTTATGAATCTTTTTAATTAATTAATCTAAATAAATCTATTTTTTAGATTAAAACTTTTGAAAAAGAAAATCAGCCAAATTACAAAAATCCCACTCAAAATCCTTGAAATCTATAGTCAGTTACTATAGATTTTGAAAAATTTAATTTATTAAATATTAAAATTATTGTTGTCAAGGGAAAATTATTGATAATTTAAAAATTAAAATACAAAATCTTTTTATTTTTTAAAATCTTGTAAATTCATGAATAGGAGTATTTAAATAATTGGATTATTAATTATTATTTATAGGATTTTAATAAATAGATATATATATAAATTTTGTATTTTGATTTTTAGATTATTATTGATTTTTCCTAGATGATAATAGCTTTAAAATCTGATAAATTAGGTTTTTCAAAATTTATAGTAGTTGATTACAGATTTTATAGATTTTAAACTGGATTCCTGTGATTTAGCTGATTTTGAATTATGGAATCTTTTTTGACAGCTTTCAAAATCCTGATCCAAAAAATAGATCCACCTGGATCAGCAACCATAAAGATTTATATATCAAATCAGTGCAGATTTCGTTTTGCAAAATCCTGTTCTCAAAATCCGGCTGTTTGAATACCCCTAATAACGGGCGATAATCCGGTCGCTTGAGTACCCCTATTATCATGATTACGACTAATGTTGTAACGATTCCCTTCGCTGAGCCTTTTGATCACAAGACTACAACGATTTTATGCGTAAATAGGTTACACCTCAATGTTTATAGATCCATGACTGCTCGAGCGCTCGCAATACCCAATGGCACTAGGATTAGACTGATACATCAAAAAAAATCAAAAGACTATGAGGACGAACTACAAGATTTACAGTTCGACACAACAAATTGTGATACGCTATTCACAGTGCAAGTATGGAACTGGACAAGAATCGCTAAATCTGACTATAAACTAGTCTCGTAGCCAGCCGCTGTTGGGCCACTATATATAAACCTTTAAAGAGCGACAAAGAAGCGTAATCCCTGGTTAGTTTTGTATTGATACTTCGGTATCAAACACTACTAGTAAACATACGGTGTTGCTAGATATATTAAACTTAGCTAACTATTCAAAGTGTCATGCTCATATGATGGCGGCACCTTGTTGGCACAAAATAAAAGGTTCTAGGAGAAACTGCTACTGCAAGAAGAGATCATTTCAACCCGAAGCCCCTTCTGGCCGCAGAGCCTGGCACCCAAGTGATATCATGACGTCAGGAATCTAAGTTCAACCACTAGACTAGGTGCCCCCAAGATATTTTCGGTTTCCTAAATCTGAGACCTGTCGATGAAATCTTAGGAGGCTTTGATTCCGTCTCAATATCAGGAGTGGAGTACCATCTCGCCCTTGCTATGGGGCGTTTAAGATTTTCAGCAAGAAAGCGCTCATCCCCCACCACGTATCGCGCATGCCCCTTGTAGTTTTCCGGGTAGACAGCTATGTATTCCGTTTGCATCCGGGTCCAAGAGTCTTCAGAAATGATATCAGAGGATATAATCTCGTCCTCATCGATCAGATATAAGGTCGGTGCTGGCATAGGGTGGGTGATTCTAGCCTTATCCTCTTCCGTTAATGAGTGTCTCTGGAGAGCGCCACTCTGGGCAACCGCAACTGCGAGAGTAAATAAATATGTTAGAAAGGAAGTACGTCTTTTGGGGGACAGAATATATTATATTATTGTGAATCTAGTTAGAGACTCCTAGAGCCTCCTGCATCACCTGGGGATTCTCACTCCCTGCCATATTGCATCTTCTAAGTTCTTTCACTAACCCGTCGGGATCTTCGCGATCGAAAAAGAAAGCCCGAGGTTCACAATCTCTCGCCCCGCACACAAAGTATAAAAGGATGTTTGTATCGGTTGGCGGAGGATTTTCTTTCGCTTTATAGTGGAGTTCGCTGTGAGTTTGTCCCATATTATAATACTAGAGCTAACGGCAGCGCAGCGAGACCAGGCAGCGGGGTATATCCTTTGGGGTTGCGTAACATCCACCTAGCGATTCTTCGCTTTATCCATCGACTTTTATTTCGCGCCGAGAATTTCAATTGCTAATTACTAGCAGATGAGTATTGTAGTTGAAGTTGTATTGGTCGCGGTGGTAAGGCGTAAGTTGAAGCGTATGATGGCTGTGATGGATTTAGGATTCGAGAATGGTGATCAGCAATAATTAGTTTTTTTTGTTGGTGAGCTCAGATGGTTAATTTACTCCCTTATAATTAAGTTGCAAGTTGAACTTTCTCAGCTTCTGCCAAGGTGAACAATTGACGCAACCGATTGACCATCAATGCAATGCAGTTAAAAAAAATTCTTCGCCATTGATATATTAGTGTTTTTGGAATGCCTGGTAGTAGTCTCACTGATTAGCACGCCTCAGCACTTCCACCTTATCCTCATATATTCGCCGCGGGGCCAGCCACTGGCTACTCAAGTATATATATGGTGTGCCAATAATAAAATGGCACTCTTCCCTCTGGTCTCTTATCCGCGGATCCGGATATCCGATCGCGATCACAGGCGGATGCTAACTAGCAATCCAAAATATCTTAACCAAGCGATATGTTCACAACATGATAATAGCTAAGTAGTCTGGTTACAAGACTAATATACCAGGGTCGAGCCACATGCATAAGTCCCGTGCCACCTTTCTGTTTCGATACAACATTAGAGGACACACAATCGTCGACTCAAGCAGGGCAAGCCAGACAGGATTTTATGAAGATGGTGGACGACCTCCGTTTCACCACCATGTGCACCAACGGATGGTCACTAGCCTTGTCTCATCAAGGAGCAGCTCCACAGAGGTACATCAATTCGCAGAAGGCTTTTTATCTTCTGTGTCTGGTTTGGTAACACCGACTTAGCCGGGTCGACGGGCGACAGCAATGTCCGTCAGCCCGGAACCAGTTAGCAATGTTCGCACTGACCAACTAGCTTGCGCAGGGTGCACTGAAATATTATTTGCAGACGTTGGCTCGACTTTTCAGTGGTCGGTTGGTTCGAGTGTGAAGGTCCGACAGACCAGAGTTCGTACTCCATGCTTAATTCTGTTTGCCGATAGTTAAGGAGAGAAAGTCCAGGTCGACGCGACGACCTCTAAACTAAAAAGCTACTGCCTCATGGATGCCACATAATATCGAACTCTAGTTACCCAGAGATATCGAAGGCCCTTTTATGAAATATCAGAACAACAGCACATCCTACCCTTAGGTCTTTTCACTTTAACAAGATTTATCGGCCAGGTATACAGCTGATAGAGACCAATCAAAAATTCCTTTCTTTTGGTTCCGATCTGCCATAGCACGGCGAATCACCTGCAGGCCTAGTACTAGGTTCCAGCGTATCTTTTTCTAACTTTCGACACATTTGAAGGGGTCCAGGGCTTACTAGGGACACGAAGCCGACAGATGAGAGCACAGGCACGAATATGCTAGTGTTCGCCGGTTTTGAGCGGGATCTAGCATGTTCTATCTATAGATCTAGTAGATCTCAAGGGCACGGCATATATATCTACAGTTAGTTTAATATCCGCAAAATTTGCGACATTTGAAAGGAGAGAGTCATACAACCGAAAAGGTGTGTATATATCCCCGGTATAGAAGTATATTTGAGATTATGGGAATTCCATATCCACATATATAACTAAGCAGTGCCTGATGTTAATTCTTCAGTCTACAGGTATAATCGATCATATTAATTTCTCCACACAACCAGCGTCTCCCTTTCGGCAATACACTATCGTCTCCACCATAGAGCACCACGGCTAGCCGGCTATCGGGGTTCGGATTCGGTGCCTGCTCATGCAGATTTTGCTGCGAGTAACGTTGGTCGGTTGGTTGCGGAATGTCCGAACACGGCAGCATTGGGCGAAGGATTTCGATATATCTGTTGAACCAAAATGCGCAAAGCATGCAAAGAATATATATATATAGTTCAGAACTCATATGCTCATGAGTTTCCCACCATAGCTAGCAGATTCGCATGCCCACTGATTTCTGGGTAGGAGACTAATACCTACAATCAAACCGTATAAACTTCCCGAGCCAAATGAGCTCGAGCCAGGAGACATGGGTCAGTAGCGACTTTTACAAGGCTTGAAAATTTCGAATTAAAATTTCGCATTATACTTAATAAAATACCCTTCATTACAAAAATTTGATATAGTTAATATTAGGGATGAACCTTTTCTTCTTCAACAGTTATCTTCATTTTTTTTTAATAATTATATTATCATCATCCTTTTTCACAATCTTTATTGCCAGACCTCACACCATATAAGACCTCGTAGGGTGGGGGACTAGTATTCCAAGAAAAAATAGGCAATTGGATTATCTAACGCCGACTCTAGAGGTGCTGGGAGACAAACTTCATATTTGCTAAAGCGCTACAATTGGCCTAGTTGACTGCAGTCACTGTAAATTTCTGCTAGATTATCCGAATGAGAATATTGGTGAAGGAAATAGTTATGAATCGTCTCGTGGTTCGTCGTAGAAGCATCAATACAAGACTACCCCATGATTTAGAGCGGTTTAAAATGCTTACACACTGAGCGAATTCTATCAATAAGTAATGATAAGTGGGATTGAAAAGGGGTACACCTATCTACGAGACAAGATGCTACAAAAGCCTGGGGGGTTCCTGGTGTATTAATATTTGATATATTATGCTTTATTGTTTTAGAGAAGCTTAATGTACTATGGTTTATTATCATTATCAAGAAACGAACTACTAGGTCATCGTAGATTGAGCTTCACTTAGATGGGGCCTATGCTTATGCTTAGGTTCGGCTAAGTTGTCAACGTCGTCTCTCAGCAATATTCCATTGACGAACAGATCGTACAACCATTGCCACAGATACTCCTCTTGCAGCGCACGAATCCCAGGGTACCTGATCTGAGCTTCTCTCTTTGCGGAGGCTTCCTCTTGGTCTATGAGAGGCCTAAAAACCTCGGAATTTGCGTGTAGTGCCTCCCATATTTTATATATTTTATAATCAAGATATATTAGATAAATCTCCTCCGATCTCCAGGCAGACTTTCGGGAGTCCTCGTCAAATAGACAATGGAGACTCTCCAGATGCCGGCGGTGAGGAAACACTTTCAAATAATTTTCAAGCTGGTTAGATAAAAGGTAGGAATCGGGTTGAAACCGGTAGGATCTGAAGTCCTTGCGGCTATATGCTGCTTCTATGAACTGAGTCCCAACCGGGGTAAACCTCATATGAGCTTTTTCGAATTCCGTTATGATAGTCGGGGCGACGCGCTTTCGATTTAAAAACGTGCAGAATCCTCGAGTTGATCTTTTTTGGGCCTCGTGAGCCTTGGTTTCTATGAGCCTCCCGAGACATTTTCCGCGGCTGGCCGGGAAAAAGAACGGTAAAAATGACATGAATGTTTTCTCCGTGTTGATTGAAATTCTTGAATATTCCAATATCATCTGAAGTTGTAGTTTGAAATTCAAGACCTGGTTGACTGAAGAATCAAGACAAGTGAAACTATGCACCAACCTGTTGCAAAGGAATCGAGGAGCGTAATATGTGCAAACCGATCTAAGCTTATAAGTTGTTTGAAGAAATGACTATTTCATATTGAAAGCTCTACCACAGTTGTGTGAGCTTAAATTAGCTCCATAGATAAAAGGTAATTGATTTTTTGCGTATATAACTGACCTTGAGGCTTTTAGCGCAGCTATCTGCGAATTTATGAGTTCACTTGGTCTCAATCGAAACCAAGCGAAAGATCTTATACGATCAGACGAAAATTGAATATATAGGCGCGTAGGCTACGATATCAAATTTGGTGAGAACGACTTATGGCTTGTGTGAGTTGTGGGTTAAGTGGAGTTTTGATTACTGCTTACGCGGGACGCAACGTCTAAAATATATCATGACAGGTGGACTTTAGTCTATGGCACACGTGATGTGCCTTGAAATTTTGCATAGCTGCAGATCTGATCGCGATCGTCACCATTAGGATTATCCGCGGTTCCATATCGGGAAGCAAGCCGCTGTACTAAAACCTAATTGATGTCACTCCGGTTACCATCCCCACATGTACCCCCTATCAAGTTCTTCTGGGTACTCGAATATCAATTCAGATATTTGTGAAATTGTCTTGAGTTTGGAAGTTAATCAACATGTCCATTCGTCCGCTCGTTTTAGAGGCTAACTCCCATCTAAAATACGTACGTTTGCGAAATTATACGGTTAGAAATCAGCATATAATATATTTAATAGACTTTATAAAATAAGATAATATTGAATTTGCATTATTCTTTGGTAGAGGTTTCGGCATACATCCTTTTTTCGGAGGTCCCGAGGAGCTCGGAATACAGAAATGAAAACCTATAATTATGACTGATGTCGGGCGATGACGGACCCTCTGTCTGCTTGTCCTCGGGCGCGAGCCTTGATTAAAGGTCTTTGGGACACATGTTTGGCATATCTGACATATTTATAGCCTTAGTTTTCAAGAAATTCGCACCCTAGAAATCGATTTTAAGTCTTAAATGGCTCCAAGTTACCTACGAAAGATATTTTTGCGATGTTGATTCCGTTTCTCTAGCGATGTATTGTAGATCTGAAGTAAATCAATCTGAACCCCAAGGATTGTAATAAGTACAAAACAAAAAATATCCGTAGGCTCGATGTGATCAGGTTTTCGAATACTATGCTAGCCTGCAGGCCTGCCATTTTTACTTTGAAATAAAAAGCCATAGATATCTTGATTCCTACCCCGAAAGTTGTAAGTGCACGCATTGTTCCTCAAGCAGTAAATTCATACAAGGTTATTTCGAACCACGAGTAGTCTGGAGGCCAGAACAATGAGCTAATCAACTCTCCCATAGTACCGAAATATTCGGGCGTTACGGCTTCAGTTCAAATCAATTGCCTTCTCTGACTTCCTTTGAGTCTTTGTTCTGAGATTATTGTGGACTCCCTACAAGAGACTTCAATCCGTGATCAGTTTTCATTATAGAAGTTGGGCCTACCAGTCATGAGATCACCTCGTGAAATATATAACCGTGCTAATCGAAATATGAATTTCGCATTTAGATTTTGGAACTACGTAAAGATGTTTGCATCTATGGCAAGATACGCTCTACCTGGAACCCGGCTTTATATTCCTGGTCTTCGGGCCGCCAGTTTCAGTAGTTCGGCGACGATGGGTACCGCTCGAGTGCTATCTCTACCAAAAACTGCCACCAAAACCGTGGGGAAAACCTTAGACTATTGGGTAACTGGAAACCCGGTCAAGCAGGCGTATGTGCAACAGGGGAAGCTGGGTGGTATAGTTGTCGATACAAATATATTATCGGCCATTATAAAAAGGCAAAAGCCTACCCCATGGCTTGGTAAACTACTGGCCAATACACATTCAATATCGACGCTTGAACACAACCTTATAGAATACTTGTCCAGCCCTGTGATCATGGGCCGAATAGACTATCGGCGTATCCGGAGCGAACTGAGGAAAATGGGCATAAATGTACTTCGGGGCCCGCTTGTAAGACGAAAAGCAAGTGAGCTTACTTTTGAAGCTTTAAAAGGGGAATATTTTAGAAGACTAAAGGCCGCAGAAGAATCTGTGGTTTTTGAGACACGCGTAGCTGCGACTAGCGTTGAGACAGATGGCTTTAAAGCTAAGCACCCAGCAAAAAGTATGAAACTCCAAAAATTTGCTCTCATTACATGATCGACAATATCTCGTGAACTCTAGCTAACTTCAGAAAATAGCATGGAAAAGAACTATGATCGGCAGCAGGGGTGACTTGGAAATGGGAGGCGCATGCCAACGGTTTCTCTTTTTTAACAAAAGATAAAAGGTTTTTTGAAGACTTTGGGACACTCCTTGATGAGCTAGGTATAACAGTGTACGTTGTACCTACATGTTGGGTTGGAAATAATTCAGCCTAATTTCCTGATGACACCTTTTCATGTTTATATGTTTTTTGGGACTATTTTCTTTACTCCTTTTTCTTTCTCAAATCCCATTGCTGGGTCTTAGTTACTTTACAATTGGGAAAGATTGTGGGCCGTCGTACACAAGAGAAGTTACACAATTGAAATCAATTGAGAATTGATTTCAAGGATAATCATTGATCAGTGCTAACTAGGGTTAAAGCTAGGAATATCTGCCTGTATCCTGATAGGAATTATCGTGTGACCGTTGATGTGCGTCAATTTCGCTGAATTACGGTGAAGCGGCGCTGCGGCATATATATACAGCATAGAGAATTGTTGATGGAGCGATTTTATCTTTTAGCTTCTCTAGGACCGACAGATCGTATTCTAACTTACTTACTGCACTACCCGCGCATGTATATCTTACGTACATGAAAGTCGAGCTTTGCTATCATACACCACACTGCTCAATGCAAAGGCACTATCGATAATATTCGGCTAAGTTGGAACATTGGTCATGTCCTGCATGACACCGATATACTGACAAAGATATTCGAAGCTTGGCGATAGAGTTCATACTTGAGGAATTCGTAGCAAATACTTACACGAAGACTCGGAATATATCAATTCCTACTAATCTAACACATCTTATTCTAGGTATATTGCGTAATCCGAGTATGACGCGAATTTTTTCCACCAGCGAGAGTGGCCCGGAGAGCGATCGATTGGGAGGTTGTTCTCCAGGTGGATACTCTGTCCCCGAGATTCGATTTGATGATGATGGAGATGGCGATTCAGACAACCTTTGCAGATTCTTGAAAAACACCAGGATGAGTCAAATCCTATACAGCAGGTTTAATCTACTCTGACCGCTGAATATATCAATTCCTACTAATCTAACACATCTTATTCTAGGTATATTGCGTAATCCGAGTATGACGCGAATTTTTTCCACCAGCGAGAGTGGCCCGGAGAGCGATCGATTGGGAGGTTGTTCTCCAGGTGGATACTCTGTCCCCGAGATTCGATTTGATGATGATGGAGATGGCGATTCAGACAACCTTTGCAGATTCTTGAAAAACACCAGGATGAGTCAAATCCTATACAGCAGGTTTAATCTACTCTGACCGCTGAATATATCAATTCCTACTAATCTAACACATCTTATTCTAGGTATATTGCGTAATCCGAGTATGACGCGAATTTTTTCCACCAGCGAGAGTGGCCCGGAGAGCGATCGATTGGGAGGTTGTTCTCCAGGTGGATACTCTGTCCCCGAGATTCGATTTGATGATGATGGAGATGGCGATTCAGACAACCTTTGCAGATTCTTGAAAAACACCAGGATGAGTCAAATCCTATACAGCAGGTTTAATCTACTCTGACCGCTGAATATAATTTAGTCTTTAAATTTCTTTCTCAATATGAAACTCGGAAGAGCGTGAAGCCGAACATATGAAGCTCGCTTTAGCTATATGAAGAACACAAGTTATCCATCACAGACGAAGAGGAGCTTGATGGGGCAAAAATGATATTTATGGCTGTCCACAACACCGTTAAGGGCGATAATCTCCTTCCATATTTCATCTGTAAAGAAGAGCACGCTTTGCAAACATGATCACTTCCAGTCAAAAAGATTTTAAGAGAAAATGGCATTACAACACTCTTGGTATATAGATATCAAATTTTACACTTGGCATCCAATGGTCTCGTTCCCGCATCCAACAAATCTGTTACAGAATCGATTCTCTGGCTTAGAGTCCAAATACGGCGGCCCACGCCCGCCAATCCAAAAACCTCCCACTCCCCCAAAGTTCTCGCCTCGTTTACTATGGTTACTCAGTTTTGGATTCCAGATTTAGAATTTTCTGTATAGATATCCTGTTAGTTTCTAATAACGTGCTTGAATTACTAAAGCTACTAAAACTACCACTCTATACTTTTATTTTTACTTTGAACGATGTGTTGTTGTTTTATTTCGCCTGATAATGTTTAGTCTCGAATCCAGGCGCTCGAGGCAAAAGCATAACGTTAATCAACTAATCTACAAATATGTAAAAATCAAGGTTTCGCTTTCTGCATAAAAAAGCAAAAAGTTCAAAAGCTAATATATATGGTATAACTTGTAATTCTTTAGCTTTTGTCAAATACAATATATTAAATGGTTTGAAAAAATTTTTACTGCTATTTTTATTTTAGTGGTAGCATTTTTGTATTTATTTGTAAAGAGTACCAGAGAGGAATGGATTACTTAAATTTCACACCATGTAGCATCATCACTGATAAGTTTCCGGAGATTGGTCGCTGTTATTCCGAGTAGTTTTTTCTATGCAAAACTGGTCTCCACAGGTCCTTCTCGGGAAGTCATCGTGTGAGTATTTGACGGTTCGGGCAGACTAATTTAATTTTTGCAAATATTAATATATTCAGCCTCGAAAGTTTGAGGTTGGGTTGTCACAAATATGGGGTTCTTAGCTCCAAGATACACCATATATGGACCACTCTTTGTGCCATAATCCCGATTGTCCCATCAACAAATCAACTTCCCCAAAATTAAAAATTTGACGATTTTGATACCTAGAATGGGTAGTTTGTAGTGCAAATAAACATATAAATAAACATATATCGATCTTTCAGAGGAATTCAGTAGATAAAATGTTATTAGTGGAAATATATATAAATATTATAATATATTATACATATTTTGTGAATTGCGTATGCACAGTTTCGTAACTCGATTGCTACTTCTGTGCAACACAACTGGTGTTCGAGGTGCGCGGGCTGGTAAATCGGGTGTGAATTGGGTGTGAATTGGGTTTGGCTGAACCAAGTGTATATTGATGAGGAGCGAGCCGGAGCGAGCTGGAGAAAGCCTCGAATTTTCTTACATCGAATCTCGCTTCTCGCACTACTGAAACCGGTTAGTAATCATTTATAAATCGAGGCACAAGTAAAGCAAAAAATATTCAATTTGTGCCAGCTTTCTGACTACCACTGCTGCTTTAACAATTAGTCATTACTTGTACGAGTAGGGTATTCCAAGATCTGAAATGGCTCGTAGGAGACTCACTTGAAGGAACTGTATTTTATTGGCTGGTTGTGGGTGCTGACTTAATGCCCCTTGCATATATATATATATATATAATATATATATGGATAACCGAATATATATCTCTAATATTGTAGGGATATATATATGAAATAAAATGACAGTCTCGTAACCAAACCATGATGAAATGATTAGATTGCCAATATATACTACGAGTAGCGATATAACGTCTGCATATCAAGATCTAGCTAAACAGGACTTCTGCGTGGATTCAAATTGGTACCGTTGCCAGACGCTGACACTAACTAAGTTTAAAGGTGCGTGCGCCAATTTACCTTACAGTGACTCCACTGCCAAGCCACGGCAAATCTCGGGTTCGGCCAAAAACTCGGTCTTTCCAGGATGCTAACAAAAATATGATATTTATCGTTCCACAGAAAGAGGTGAACAAGTGTCTTAAAAGCTATCCTAGCGAAGCATTGGACAAAATAGACGTTCAAATAGACTTTGCGAAAAGACTGGCGCAAATAGACCTTTTAAGACAGCAATCTGATTGACTAAATTGCATGGATAATCTACGATTTTTAGCGCCGCTAATTTGCAATGTAGCTTAACAACTCAGCCGCGTAAATATACCGAATGGTTCCGCTTTCAGTATATAAGAAATCAGGATGCAACCGAAAACCAGCGCTTAGCGAGAGGGGGGAAAAAGTCTCCCGGCTCTGGCGAGGTACATCAAGACCGGCGTTCAGCTGGAAGGCATGAGGCTGAAGGTAGTGGTGAAGAAAGGGTTATCCCCACCCGGAGCTCTAGTGAAAATCGAGGAGAGTCATCTTCACGAAGAGATGGCAAGACGCGAGATTTTTGGACAGTAACTGCTAATTAGCAGACAACTTATGTATATAATATTATATAATATCAACCAAAATATAATCGTTAACGATCAAAGAGAAACTATCTCACGTGTTTCTCTACTACTCGTCAGATCCTTAGATCAAGATCGATGTACGTGCCAGAAATTTGGCTCCTCATTCGCAATCAGCAGCCGCTCGCATGCGTCGCACCGCGGCCCTAGTAGCCCAGCGCCTGGTATCGAGGCTACACGATTTCCAATATACGCATGGACGCCTCCTAAGGGGAGCCGGAGGAGACAACCCTTCCCTTGCTACCTCTGATTTGATGAACTGCACCCACTCGCTACTCATTAGTTCTTAACATCTTTTTGATTATTTGATCATTATGTACAGCAGCATAAAGCGGAATTTGTAGATCGCATATACGCTCGGTTCTTTTGTGAACGATTATAGGTCCTTTCTAAGAGTATTCAAGATCAACCTCGGTCAATCTATAGTCTACGTTTGGCTCCTCCCCAGGAATAAGAATAACCTCCAACTCGAATCTCCATGAAACCCTGCTATGTTCCTTTTCATCCAGAACAAGAATGTTGATATTGATATCGATACTTGCTTGCTTTCTTAATTCTAGAAACTTTTTTATCAAGTTTGGGTAGATTTTGTCTGAGAATTCTGATCTAGGATCCGGCGGAGGTGGGCTTTTTAAACTCCTTGGTATGTGGCTTTTTGCATCCTGTCGAAGCCATTTGAAGCATTTCAATTTCCTAGGCCACATGTCTGCAGGAAGGTTGCTGAGGCTCATCTACCAAGTCATGATATTAGCGATGCACAATATAATGCTCCAATCCACCTATGCGGTAAACTAGGTTGTTAATCCTATACCGGCCGTTTATTTCTTCGGGAATCAACCCAAGTTTCTTCAAGTTGGAAACCACTATCCCCCTGCCCAAGGTGTTTTTGCCATTAACAAATGTAGTATCCAAGTATACATCCTTTGATGTTTTTCCATCGTTATTTTGTGTTTACATATTGACTCCCGGGCTCTTATAAAGGACATAAGAGACTGCGAGAATGTTGAACCTCCTAAACTCTAGTACAAAATGTAAGGGTGTATGTCCACACTTGTTTCGGGCGTTAACATTTGTACTCCTTTCAATTAAAAACTCAGTCGACTGACAACTGGGGGACCCATCATTCAAGGGATGTGTTTCCCTCCAGGCCGTGAAATGAAGAGATGTTTTGTTCGAATGAAGAGATATAGCTTCAAGATTCACACCATTCCTAACTAAAACTTCAACAGTTTTAAAGTTATTCTGGCAAGCTGCAAAATGTAATGGTGTCAATCCATAGACGTTGTTTTCTTCGAGATTAGCACCACTATTAATTAGACATTAAACTATGGCGGGGCTGTCTTGTAACTTTGAACCAGCGACGATATAAAGCAGACTTGTGGGGCCCCAACTGGCAGGCCGAAATTCATCCAGATATGGAGGTACATCAAACTTTATGCTGTGCCCTGAAACAGGGAGAGATATCTCGGCTAGGTCTTTTATATAGATAAAATAGGGTAGAAGATAGTTATTTGTTTTAAGAGTTTTATGTAAAAAGCGAAAAATACTTTCTTCGGTTCCCACGAGCCTCCCTTCATCTAATATGAAGAGATCATATTCGTTAATCAATGAGAATAACTTTTCGCGTTCAAATTCACGTTTTTCAAAATTCCATTGTTAGTATCGAGGTGCGAGTTTGAAGACTAAATTATACTTTTAGAGATCAGAGCAACTTGAAACTTAAGCAAAGTCTCGACTTACATCGAGGTTTTTCAAGAGCCCGTGAATAGCCGTCCCTGTCATCGTCTCCAGCATTATCCCCTCTGAGAGACGTCGCCTCTATTCTGGATTCGAGAATCTCCCAATCGATTTCCAGGCTGCTCTCACTTTTAGCGGAAATGCTAACCATATTCAAAATATATAGACAGTTGAAAATAATAGGTATTTTGAAGGAATAAGAGTTAAGAAGTTTCAAATTTGGTATCAGGGATTTACACAGCTTTGGAAGGATATCCGGGACTTAGGCCGTGGAAATTGAGTGGTATATATATACCTTGATTGAGCAAGCCGATATCTCTCTATAAATCCAGCTTTGCAAACATGGCACGGTATACACGGTAAGTTTCACACAAAGTTGCCATCTGGCTGCAACGCCCGCGCCCGAACCTCTCAAGGCCTCTTGCCGAAGAATACATTTTCTTTTGTTCTGCTGTCAGACTTGCATCAAAAAGCAAATTAGGTGAGCCATTTGGCTTAGAGAATAGGCCTGTTGGACAGGAATGATAACAATCAACTCAAATGACAGGGTGAAATAGAGAGGAGGATGATATCAGTCGCCAATGGAGAGCGGGAAAAGGGATTCCATATCCGCCGATTCACTCAGCCTTGTATATGCCACGAAAGCAATTTGGCTTTTAGACTTCAAATCTACTGCATGCATATGTCGTGGAGGACAATACCACACTATGCCTAGATTCGAGGCTACATTGCACGCGGAGTGTGCAACATGCTGCATATACCGCGGAGGATGATCACCACACCTAAAAGATAGCCAAGATTCTCGATATGAACAAGCATATGGTCTACCAAAAGAAATTATATCTCAGCTCAGCTCGAGCTCGCAAGCCCACTGGTGGTGGTAAATCCGGTGAAAAGTGTTTCTCCTCGAAATGCAAATGATGAGCCAAAGTCTCCTATAATGTTTTCTAAATTTGGGGTTGCTGGATTACGGGAGCAATTTTAGTAACAGTACATGATAAAGCATGAAGCTTGGATAGAGATATGAACGGAGAAGACTTCCAGGATCATTTCATTTGCATGCGACCTTCTCGTCTCTGTTTCTCCTGGTCTGATCCCCCTTCATTCTTCAAGTCATAATATATGTTTCTCCCGCTCTTTATTTTTCTACTCCACCCGTTTCCCGCAACTCCACGCCTCCCTCATCTATGACCGTTCGTCTTTATCGGAAATTGCAGCATTGCTTCTCGAACCGTTTCATTTTCTTTGGAATGTTAAGTATCGTCTATGAGACCGAGGAATATAGCAACACTTTGTTAGAAGATACTAAAGATCTTTTGTGTCTTACTTTTTGGTTTTGGGATAGTCATATCGCGTGGTTGTGTAATAAGGCCAAGCCTAAAGTTAAAGCTGGGAACAAGAGTCGACTAAGCCTAAGCCTAAACGCCATACTGGAGAGGACTCTCAAGAAGATAGGGAAGAAGAAAACATAGATCCCATCCTCGTACCGGTTATATTGCCTCGCCCAGAAGGGTCTGATTATTATTAACCGTCACTGCTTTGACACTCTCACTAGTAAAGCGGCTCCCAGATGTATTGTGGGAGTAGAATGTAATACTTGATACAAAGAAACTAGCTTTGGCGTGAGAATATATCGTGGGCGAGTGAATGGAGACATTTCAAAGTCGGAAAATATCAGGCTATAGGGCTCAGAAGGGAGTGTCCATTCTGTGTGTCTCGTTCGGCTTTCCTTGAAGAGTGGGCGTCCTTTGTATTTGTATCCAGCAGGCACCTAAGTGCTCCACTCCTAGTTCAACCCATGCCGCCCCTAGCGTGCACAGGCTTCGGGCCTCCAGTATAAATCACAAATAGCATAGCTATATAGCCTTGCTATATGCGTCAAATTCGAGTTTCAATTCGAGGTTGGCCGAGCTTCGAGTTTTCCTATAACCTCCAGCGCTCTCCTTAAACACTAGAAAAGGGACAAGCAGCCGCCTTCTCTTCACACTCAATCCTCCTAGTCTCCCTTCGGCAATAGACACCTCCAGTATATTTCTTCTCGCCCTCATTCTTGAATTTATAGGTATTCAATCCACCAAATACCGACCGCACTCACTCTAGACCCTTTAATAAGTGGCCATCGTCAACCTAAATCATATTTTCAATATGCAGAATTACCCGATTGTATTCAGTAATACACCGTCGATTTAAGAGTCAATATCTACTTTTCTGAAATAGCCCCCCCCCCCCCCGCGGACCTAACGACACACCCGGTCCCAAGCGTCGCGAGAGGATGCCCTCTATCGTATATCGGCGCTAGCTACAAACACTTTCCCCAAGATCCAAACTACATCTCTCCGTTGAACAAAAATAGTGAAAATCCACCAAACTACTCAAGAGACTCTACTACAATCGATAAAATAGCCTGCGAAGAACACATTCATTCCAATTATGACCGCTCTGTCTTCATCTGCGATCCAGACAAAGAAAATAAATCAACAATTCGCATCAACTAATACCGATAACCATCAACTGAGCCTCTTAAGCAGTTCGATCGCATCCGTTGACAATTACCCCAAAGAAGAGTTCACTCTCCAAAATATAGCAGGTCGATGTCATCCTTCTTTATTAGCGACCCGAGTCACAAAAAATCTTCAGACCAATATGCCAGCGAGCCGGCAGCTCAACCCGTCGTACGGATTCTAAACTATGGCCAGTAATCCTCTAGATATTAGAGAAAAGCAACAAAAACCCATACTTTGTACCTCCTGTAAAAGCAAATTCACAGACATCAGGAAGTGGGCTGTACATATTCGAATTATCCACAATGGATCACCATATCATTGCAAGATATGCAGCGAGAGATTCCAAAAGAAACGAGAGTTAAGGTGTCACTTAGAGGACAAGCACAAATTAGGGCCTGCATACGATATACTGTCGCCAAAGAGAGGACCACAGCCTTTTGAGCCCTGACTACAACCTAATTAGAGTTGGCTTTATTATATTCACTGCTCATCGATACAACACTTCGATCAGAGAAGTAGCGAAAGAACCGCCGGGTCAGGAAGAAGATCAAATTATCTAAATATTTCACAAGATTAGATGAGTAGTATATACGTATATCCCAGCTTTATAGCACATTTCCCCCTTTATTTAACAGCATCACGTTGCGTAGTTCTAGTTATTACAAATATAAAGCATCACTATTCAGAACACCATGTGCACTGGATAGTGGTGTTTCCGTTGGAGACACCAACCCCTTAACTTAAAGAATGCCACTTTAAATGGATAATACTGAACTTCATATTCCGGTGAGGTATCTTTTGTCTCTGCCATGGTCCTTTCTTTAGCATACGCCAAGGACCTTTCTACCCATCTCGCATTCTTAGGGTCGTTCATTACTGCTTCGACGCATTTTTCTATGCAATGATTCCCTCTAGGCCCAGGAATAAGGTAGTATATCCTTGGATCAGGCCTCCATACGAGAACCGCGCAATGTGACCTAAGGTAATGAACACTCATATCCACTTTACCGCAGAATGAATACCCACAATCTCCACAACCAGAGTATTTGAGGTTGGGACTTTTAAAAATGTTTCTTATGATAATGTTTGCTAGGCGACGTGAGTATATGCAAAACTCGATAATTGGTATGATCCTTACAAGAACTTCTCCTTAGAAAGGCTCCTATATTTGCAGCCAGCCACGAAGCATGGATACGGTGAACCTTGGCGAAATTGTCTGGTAGAAACGACATTTCAACGACATTTGAAGATCTAAGAACAGAAAGTATTTCCAATGGCCACTTTCTAGAGGTTTAATATGCACTTGGAAGCTTTGTGAGCAGGCTTTGCAGTACTCGCTTTGTTTTCAGTCCCTATTGTAGCGATTCTTTTGGAGTTTATTAGCGTTGGCATTGATGTTTGCTTTTCCATCGCCTCCTTGATTATCTAGTGAATTGTATTTTCGCGCCATGTCGAGTGGAGTTGAGAAGAGTTGACTTGTATTGTATGTGATGTTAAAGCAGTCGGGTAGTTAATTTATGGGCGATGTCGACGTTTAAGTTACGATTCAGTCGACAGTCCCGAACCTTTACAAATTCAAAGCCAATGTATAAGGTTTTAAATAAGCCCAAGCCAAAGACACACCACCACAGGTGGTTGTAAGTCCTCAGTACAATGTTCTGAGCTCGGATCCCCTGGCCCAGAAACATGGCAAAAACCCTCAAGATATCGCCCTTGCTGGAATGATTCAAGTACTATTTTTGAAAGGCAAAGAGGAGATACATGCAACGCATGCCAGGTAGCTGAAACATGGGAACCTCGTCTTGGAATGACCTGAGATGTGAATTCATAGGTACTTATCATGTTTAGAAACTTTCATGGTATCACTTTTGCGGGAGCGTCATCGACTGGCTCTATTGGCTCTCCAGCCAACCCTATGCTTAGATTCCCACAACACCATTTCATATCGTCGCCTCACATTCTGAGGCCAGCCCTGATTGGACTCGATTCTGCTTGATAACAACACTGCTGTCGATGCAAATCACCTGGAAGGAATCCCGTTCCTAGCTGCTTCGGCTCGCCAGAGTACTTTTGTAATTATTGCAATCCTCCTAAAGAGTAATGCAGTCACCGAGACCGGAGCTCCCTTAGGCAAAACCCCTCTTCACGTAGATGTCTGGCTGGAGGTTGCAATCTCGCTCATCCCTGTATCGGAGTTTAATAATATAATACTAGAGGGAGAGTGAGGTTTGGTGTCTAATGAATTTAGGTGATATAAGTAGCAGTGAAAAGGAATTGAAAAAGAAATTTAGGCTAGGGAAAGAGATCGGAACGGGCCAAGCTTTCGGGTTTTTTTGCGAGAGTTGATCAAATCTTTCGAGTCTAGGCCTTATAGCTAAGTCACCAAGGATTCCGTCCCTTACTTCGTTGAAAAAGGTTGGCGATTCGGGTACTTGCTCTATCCAAGATACCGACTCTTCCAAGGAAAACATCCACAGTAGGGCCCAACGAAGCCTCAAACCTAGAAGAAAGCATGTTCGAAACCCTTATCCACTTAATGGAATCCCGTTTTGTTGATATACGGCGTGCTATAAGTGAGTGCGGGGTAACTTTTATATACCTTCAAGTTAGTTACTTCCTTTGATGCAAAAATGAATGTGTAATAATTGGCTTATCTACAATGTCACCTCCCTAGGGGTTCCAGTGAGCTGTGTTGGCCAAAAGGGAGGGAAAACTTGGCAGTGGTCCACCGTCATGACGAACTCGTGGTCCCCTCTCCCCAGGTCGCACTTCTTCCTCTTCAAGTTGTGTGCTTATTTCATCTTCTGCTTCCTCTTCATCTGTTGCCGGGCGTTTATTTTTCGCCTTCGGCTTTGTCTTTTTTCTGTTCCGAGCTGTTTCTTTTAAATACTCAACATGGTTATCCCACAACCAACCATTAAAAACCGTAGGGTCTTCAGCATCAGTCGACACGTGATGCTTGTATTGTGGCGTTCCGGATATGGCATTCGCAATTTGAAGTTTGCATTTTATAGGGAGTTTTTTATACGCGATTTGTCGCAGAAAATCAAGCGTAGGGCGAGGTATCTGAGAAGCATCGTGGTAAGCTATAAAAGAAGTCACTATATCCCTAACAACGCCCTGGTAAGCGTTAGTATAATTTCATTTGACTGAACGCGAAATAATCTATATATATACTCTCATAATTGACCAGTCTTCGTCTTGCGAGGGGGATTCTTTAATCATTTCTTGTTTGATGCGGTTGGCAGATGTATTTCTCCTCCCCTTATGATGATGCTTGGACTTCTGATAGAATTCTTCGATGGCTTCCGAGGTGGGCTCCTCCTTCCAGTAAGGTTCGTATATTCGATGCGCCAGGTCCATGTTGCGAAGTATAGTGTGGCAGCGTCTGTGGCGGCGTCTGATTGCACTCGGGAAGGCTCGGGGTGTGCGTTGCCTGTGTCGTCGTAAGTGGTCTAAAGTCGGAGTCTGCGGCGTTGTCTGGGAACTTGTGCTACCATGCTAGCATATGCTCGTGGTGACATTGGACACAGCAAATTTAAAAAGGTGGGGCATCCGATTGACCCTGAAAATGTCCTTGGCCTTGAAAAATGCCAAGAACGGCTTCAGAAATGGAGAGCCTCCATTTGTGCAGGCACCGAAACATCTACTGGCTGATCGGGTCAAGGATGCGTGCGAAACTGAAGAAATCACGATTGTCCCGCATGCAGAGGCTCTCACCCGACCACGATGCAAGCATGGCAAATGATCAAACGCAGTGCCAAGCCCTCCGCGATTGGCTCGAACATGACCCCTTGCCCACCTTGAATCACCTTGCAACCACCCTGCAACCACCTGGCATCTTTTCACCCGCTGTCGCGGCCCCTGGAAGCTCATCTGCCGACTTAGATCCACCTCGCTTGGATGGAATGTGACATGATTAGAATCGAGTTTTTGATGTCTCAGTAGACAGCATTTTCGATATCAGATCATTCAGCATAGTGGAGTCCAGTATAGTACGAATCTATCAGACAGGTTGAAACCTGGGGCTACATCAAGTTACGTCTAATGTCAATCATCAAGTAATCCATGGTAATGTCAGCGGGCTTCCGAATCGTCAATAATGTTTGGCTTTGCAATGGAAATACTCAAGGCTGGTTGTTAGAATTTGGACTTGGTTTCTTTTGCTCTGCGTTTAACGAAAGTCTAAACCGAAGGTAATATTCTTGTAATCTGTTTTATTATCTACGAGTTATACTTTACATATATATCTTATCGTATGCATGTTCTCTCTCTATTTAATCTTGCTCTCCGACTGTTTCTCTGCTGCCTCTATAAAACCTGATTGTACTATGAGCGCACATTGCTGTAGATACCATTACCCTACTTACGATTTCAACACTAGTAGCATCCTTCAGATGGTTTTACTAAGTGAATGTTGGCTTTTTCTACCTCTTTGAGATATCATGTATTACTTTAATTTTATTAATAACACCTTTTTCGCATGTGCACGCTATTTTTGGTTAATGGTGTGTTTGATTTATAATATAATTGGTTTACTTGTATGATCTATGTAATTTATTGAGTATAATGGAGCTCATGTATCCCTACTTTTAGTAATTAGGACCTTAACTCATTCCACCTAAAAGTTGGTTTCACCAAAACGCCTACCGCGGGCCCTGGTCCTATTCCGGTACCATCATTTCCAGTTTATACATATGGAGAGGAATCTGGACCAATCGGGAATATCGCAAAAGCTCAAACATTAAATTAAAGACTTTGATATATTATATCAGTGCAACCAAAGTCATTGTGCAAATTGTTATCGCTACACAGATATGAAATGACAAACCCATCCCCCAAGTTATACTTGAGTCCATAAACAAATAAACCTTCATCCGGAAAAAGTTGTTGAATATGCTTATAAAAAAATCAATATTTATATATAGTATATTTATAAAATCAGGCTAGCTATATATCATCGTCAAGGCTTGTAATGTATCCCTTCAACCTATCAGTAAAACCTCCAGCTACCAAACCAATTATCAACACTGAGAAGAAAAATACCTCTATATAAGTAAAAGCTAAAGTTAACGCGGAGCTGAATTAACAAAAGAAAGCAAATATTATAATAATGAAATCTGGATTGCATATTTGAAAAATACTACAATTTGCAAGTAGCATGAGTAGAAGTACCAAACCTTGTAAAATTGCTCAGTCGATAGAATGATTCCTATTTTTGAGAAATCTTACCTGTATTTTTTTGATATTCACAATTTAAAATATATATTCGGATGTTTTTTAATATAGCATATAACATATAAGTAATTACAATCTTTTGGATCAGACTTTGTCTCATAAAATCAAATGCTATGAGATAAAACCTCCTTAATATTTATGAAATTTACTGAGTGTCCTTGTTACTACTATGAGTACCGGGAGTTCCAACTTTCTTATAGATCAGGATCTGGAACATAATGCAAATAACTAAAACGTACAATATAGAGGTAAGAAACGTACATGAGTATAGAACCTAGAGAGGATTAATAATCTTAATGAGCTACAAGCCGAACGTTGTGTTTATACACCTAGTGAAGGAGTATAATCCGTTCAGTTTGTAATATGATGTGCTCCTTTATTACTCTAAAAGTTAGCTATTGAGACTTCTTGTCACATAAAGACCTTAATATCGATTTTCGATCAGGTGGACATACAGTAACTGCTTTGGGACCTGGTTTGTGATGGTTTCTTTAATGATATTATCATAAACTCTAGATCCGCCGCCCAATAGATCGAAGAGCAAAAGGACCCAGAAGAATTGGGAGTCTAATTGCAACGGGTTTGAGCCTAAATACCATCCAGTGAGTAAAATAAAATTGCTCAAAGATTAGTTGAGAATATTGGGAATTGAAAACTCGTACCTACGACGGCCGCGAAAAGAAAAGGCAGTGGGAACGCGAAAATTACTAATACCAAAAGGCTCTTTCTGTCCACAGCTATCATCAAGTAATCTGTTTGTAGTGCAGCTGGTGGGCCTGGTTAGTAAGATGCGAATAAGTAGTTTCCTATTCAAGACGGTTGAACAATTAAATACCGTTTCTATTGAGGTTAACTTACCGATAATAGCTGAAATTATATCTGAGCCACTTACAATCGATTCAAGTTCTTTTCGAATGTCCGATTTCTCGCACATGGATTCTGTAGGCAAAGTTTCATTTCCTGTGCTGAGACTATACTGCCTCTGGCAGACCGCATTTTTTATTATTATCAATAATGATGCGGGAGCCGCGGAACATCCAAGGGTGAGAAGTCTTGTCCATAAGAAAATCTTGTTGTTGTCACTGATCGATCTTGAGGTTCGTGGTTTAAAGGATAGAGGCTCCATCCTAATTGAATATACGCTAGAAATTTAATATAAAAGAACTCAATATTAGCTTTGAACATGAGTTTATTACCCTTTGAGTCCTGTGTTCGCGGTTGGGCTTCATACCTCCAAATAGAGTTGGGCCAGCGCGTGAGGAGGGTGTGTATACCGTAACGGCTGATTGTCATGAGGTTGATATATGGCGTATGACTAGGATTCAAAAGTCCAATGAAGAGCCGAAGATTGGTACTACTACTAATAGGGAAGCGAAAAAAAATTAGGACTTGAATGATAGCAGTATCCAGATGATATAATCGACCCGCCGCATGCATAGTCGCCCATTTGGACTGAATTTTGATTTCGCGCACAGGCAAATCGACCTACTGAAGAGTGATAGATTTGAGCACTCCTTGCAGGATCGATTTGTGAAACTCAAGAGCCTACAAGTATGATTGGTATGGTTTTGACGAAAATTGATTTTGCATTTCTGCAAAGTCAAATAAGCCCTCAAAATTGAAGTGTACATTTGCCAGCTTAGAGACTGTATTCTGCCCGTGAATCTTCCAGGCACTCAGAGGATCTTTTTAAATATGAATACATGGGTGTTCGTCACCCAGCAGATGGGCGGTTCAGCGGCCCTGGTCATTTAGTTCATGCATTTCCGCGATTTTTACTATTTGGGTAAGGTTCCGCGCTTTGCAGGCTCTTGCTTATGCATACTGAATTGTAGCGAGCACCAGATTCACCCTTTGCCTCGAGCGCCTGGATTCGAGGCTACAGATTCACCGTGGTCGCCCGGCCTTGAGCTCAGGTATATATCTTGAATATAACTGCCCAACTTCCCTAACAATCGTATGAAAATTTATCTTCTTAACTATTCATAGGTCATAGATCCTCGCTTGATTTGACTCTTCCCAGCTTTTTCTTTCATATTCCCAAAAGAATATCTTACCAAATACCAATTTTGCGGCCGCATCGCAGCTTGCTACACTGTAGCAGAAATGACCTAGTTCGAAATGAATGTCGAATTCGAACTCAATACCTATTTCATGGATAATGAAGGCTCTCCGTACGAACCACGCCCCTCTAGTTAACGTTCGAACACATTCTCGAAAAGCACGCGTATTCTCAAGATACTTAACCGTTCCTTGGCCTTCTTTGAACGAGAATTTGATACGCCGGGATCAAAATCCCAAGCTTTTGCAAACTTTGTACCTCCTTTGGTATGCTATGCTATGGTATATTTCGTGGATTGTTTATTTTTTTTTAATTAGCTACTATATCACAGCGACAGTGGAGCTATATAAAACTACGACGCCAAGAAGAGAGGTAAGGAATGGTGATTGTAACAATGGAAAGCTGTGGAGCACAAGGGTACCAAATTCAGATTATATCAAAATCAATTTTTGCCTTAAGTTAGAATGCGACTCCCATTATAGCAATAAGCCTAAGCCTCTCGTAAACCGGGTTTTTGTTACGGACTAACTACGAAAGCTTGCTGGATTATGTCTTTCTGTATCACTCCGTTTGTTAGGAATACCTGATTGAAAGAAAGGGACTCACTATTCTGCGCAAGGCCATGGCGCCACACTACCAAGATTACTTTGGTAGGCCTATTACCTTTACTCTGTGTGTTTATGCCCGACTGAAAAAAGGGATTACAGTCTCCCTCCTTGTTCTAGAAAGGGTTTCTTCTTTTCTATTTTCAGTCCTTTCGGTTTGCATGTCGCCCGTTCTGTTATGCTTTCCCGTTTTGGTTTTTGTTGCTCGAGCTCGCGGTTTCGTTTTTGTGGCTGCAGCGAGAATGTTGGATTCTGACTTTTGGGCAAACGGTTTTGTTGTCGAGTTGGACTAGTAGCAACACTCCTTATAAACAGGCGGGAAGTAAACCTACCAACATGCTAAGATCTCTGATGGTCCAGTGGCTAAGATTCCCGCCTGTCACGCGGGCGACCGGGGTTCGATTCCCCGTCAGAGAGATATTCTTTTTGCTGTCTTTTTTTTCTAAAGCGTTTTTTTTTAGGTTGACTCTGCTTACTTTAGCGATTTTTCGAAGCGTTGCGCAGAGGCAAACGATACCAGGGATTTTTAACATTGAAATTCGAGAATCAAACACTCACAAGACTAAGTACTTACAAAACAAAACTTTTTTCGCCGCAACATCGAGACCACGCCGCAACACAAAAACAGCCCAGTCCAAAACTCCATTCGGAATGAAGGCTTGTCGCTGGGTCCGGCAGGTTCACAGGCAACCCCAGAATTCTCGACAGCCAGATGTTGTCTCGTTAACAATTAATTGTTCCGCACAAAAAAAAAAACTTCATACAAAACAAAGGGTTTCTAATAACGAGCCGGCGGTGTGGAAACGAGATCAATGATGACGACGAATCTAGTGTACTATATACTTATTTCTCCGCTGGCATAAATACATGAGGAGAACCTGATACATGACTTCGAGGCATCGTTTTAATCATGTAGATTTACTGATTTGTTCTTCGGAAGCGGTTAATTTGGGGCTGCCAAAATGGACAAAATTTGAATTCCTGCTGAACCCCGCTTTCACAAACCGCAAAGTTTTCTCTACCAATGCAATATAGATCTTATTGGTTATTCTCCTTTATCAGATCAGTGCTATACTCGCGCTATATCAATTACTTGAACATATTGGAATAATTTATTCTGTTGCTTATACTCTTCAGATGTGCCTGATCGAAGATATTCGCCATATCAAATTTCCTCGACAAGGAAATAGCAAAACTTCTTTCCATAATACTTGAACAGAGTTGCTCACGTTGCACAAAGCTTCTCAGGACGTCGGGATATTTGCGACATTTCAAAAGCTTTTAACTCTTCGTATTGCATGCTTCTATCGGAGCGTTATAACAGAGTGATTGCTGCTATATTTATGACTTAGTGGTGCTGAGTCGACTTCCTTGGGTTTGATTATTTAATACCTGTCTCGGAAAACTTTTATCGTAAGAGGCACGCTTGCTACTATATCGATCGAGAAACCAGTACGGATACTAACCTCCCAACATAAGAACTAGATCAAATATCTTTTCACCGACTCGCCGATAAACATTTGAGATATTTTGCTCGGAACAGGCTACCATGACTGAAAACCCTAGGTTTTGAACTAATGAATATATATATCTTGGAGTACAGGAGTCGAGGATCTGCAAAAGAAAAGTGCATTGCGGTGGGAATTCCGTCCCCGTGCAATTAGAAGCGAAGAAGAAGAAGAAGAAGAAGAAGAAGAAGAAGAAGCAGAAGCAGAATCGAAAAATACACTAATAGATCGAATGTAAGCTAGAGAAGACCAATTAATTTTGGGGTATTTTCAATGTCTAGAGTAACGACATAACCAGAGTCACAGCCAAATGCAACAAGCCTATCGCGAGTTTCAACAGATTCGCTGCCATATCCGCTATTGAATCGATACGACGAAGGGAGCCACAAAAGCTTCTCCCCATTTCGTGCCAACCACTCGTCTTTCTTACTATAAAGAAATTTCCCCGGAGCAGGGACCATAGAGGTTGGAGTTGAGGCAAAGAGATAAAATACACCTTGATCGGTCTGGAGAATGGACATATCTTTAGAAAAACAGAAATTGGAGGTTCCCGCGACGAAAGTGTGTAGGATTGTTCCACATGCTACATCCCACAGCTTGATCGTTTTATCATATGATGCTGTTGCTAGCTGTTTGCCATCCGGCGAGAAGCCTACGGATCTTACCCAATCAGTATGTCCCTCGAAAGTTCGTAATAATAACCCTGATATCGAATCCCACAATTTGATCGTTTTATCATCAGATCCTGATGCTAGCTTGCCATCAGATGAGAAGGCCACGGATCTTACCCAATCAGTATGTCCCTCGAAAGTTTGTAATAACCCTGATGTAGGATCCCACAGCTTGATTGTTTTATCATATGATGCTGATGCATGGCTTCCAACCCAAAAAATGGCGAGCTAGAGGGCCTGGGGCACTTGATCTCGACTTGACCGATCCTTCTCCCGCGTAGTCCTAGGAGCACCAAGATTCAACACAATTTTTTCGAGATTTATTACTGCACCAGTAACAATTGCAAAAAGTAAACCGTTGTAACTCGCGTGTTTGTTTCTCTCCAGCTTTCAGCCGGTTGCTGTTACCCCACCGGTGATATCCCGTGTGTCCTTATTCGGATTATAGGAGTATGCTTCGTTACCATTCCAGATGGACTGATTGTTAGGATCCGGTCGCATGTCCGGCTGCGCTGCCGGTTTGCTTCCACCTCCTTCACGCATTCTTCGTTCTCGGCTTATCAGCCAGTATCCCGCGAGTCCACCGACTATTACAACCGCTATACCGCCAACTACGGATCCCGCGATGATGCCGGTGTTATTACTGCCGGATTTGGAAGATGGCGAACCCGAACTCGAGGTGGAGGATGTGGATGAAGAACTTGAAGCAGCCGAGGAGGTTGGTGAGGACTGACTCGAATTTGGATTACTGCTGCTGCTGCTGCTACTGGACGACGGCAAGACTGAAGATGGTGGCGAAGCAGAAGAAGGAGGCGATATCGACGGTGGAGTCGATGATGTTGCAGGAGACGAAGAGCCGCTAGGCGTACTGGAATTCACAGTCGAACCCGAAACTTTTTGCTGCAAGAAAAAATCATCCGAATAGCTGGTCTCTCCAAGGTGATCTTGGCCCTTGGTAACTGTGATCATGAGCGCGCTCAGAATCGAGCTGGGGTCGAAAGAGTAGATGCCGAGGGGTACGCTCCAATTGTAACGTCCACGATTCGGAATGTCATCGGCGATATCAAGGACTACGGACCAACTGGTACGAGGCGTATTGTCGTCCGCGTGAAGCAAGGCGAGACCAACTCTGTCTCCAGCGACATTAAACCATTCGAGCTGATATATCGTGCCGGCTACGACGTCCGTCGTAGAATTGGGGTGAACCGGCGAGTTGATTCCGTTGGTCGCAGTGTCTTGTCCCCTGGCGGTTCCGAAGAGGATGCTCGACAGAATAGCGACAAGGAAGAAAAAAGGGGCTGCCTGCATGTCGAAGCCAACAGGGGAAAAGTGGACAGGCGTACCACCAAACCAAGCGAGGAGATCGATCCGACTCCTGAGTTTTGAATCGTCTTCGATGTTAACAGTCACTGAACAAAATATGTTATGAGAGAAAGGTTCGAAATCTCAATTAACCGCCAAGGAGGGCCAAGCCGCCTTTTAAGGGTCCACTCTAAGACCCACATTTCTCGGGATTTTGTCGCAGATGAAGTGTGGGTCCTGCGGGATCAAGCTTTTCTTGGCGGGCTGCTGCTGTTCGTCAAATCTTGCCAACCCAACCGGTTCGCGTTCGCCCTCTCCTATATACTGCACTGCATTGCACTGCGGGACTGGGGAGGATCGATATCGATTTGGAATTTTCATTCCGACTTTTGAGCGCGCGACTATCGGTTGACATTTATATGCAATATTTTTGTGCTTCTTGGTTCCTATCTTCATAGAAACTTTGGCGATTGAATTTGTAAACACATCATATGATCATGCATGATCATAAACTCCATGTAGGAGCAGTCATCTCGGCTACAATCATGGAAAACCCGAACACTTACAGTCTGGCATTGCATTGACGCCATTATCGCAGATGCTAGCGTCGACTGCTTTGTCAGGCGGACAATACCGGAAACTTTGGTCGCCCTGGTCTCGTTTCTAGCCTTTCGCTAGCCCACAGGTCACCCCCCCCATTCATTACCAGTCGCTGCCAGGATGGAACCCTTAAATTTAATTGTAGTAAATATTTTAATATGATCAACTCAATTGAAAGCCAGTGACCGGTGAGACTTTGACCTTTGTGCTGCGCGGCTGGTGTTTGCGAGAAAAAGTTTGACTGATCTCGTTTACCAAGATCTTAGCTACCAGACCCTCAAGATATATGATTTTGTTGGAACCCCTTTTTAAAAAAAATTGATTTTCTTCTGCAATAAATAAATGGCCAACGACGCTAATCAAATATTTTGCGGGCCGAGAAAAGCTCGTGGGGAACTTGGAGGTGCGAATTGGATCTCAGATCCTGAGACATGATTATAAAGTCGGAGATTTCAAATTTGCAAAACGGAGAAATGATTCGTCAAGTAGTAGGACGCGTTTCTCCGTTTTGAAATCAGACGTTCGAACGTCTGCCTCGTGGTCTGAAATAGATCAAAAACATATGCCTCGAACTATGGCAGGCCTTTCATACGATTCTACTAAGCTCTAGCTAGCCCTTATAATATATAGTTTAACCCTATGCATATGGTGGAATGCTTCCTAGGAACAAAGCCATCGTCATGCATAACCTGGACAACCCTCCTGATTGTGATTTAGGCTCAAAGCTTGCAGATGTAGTCAGTCCGACTACTTACCACACTTTAACGCTCGCGCCCTTAACAAAAGCCGTTATTGCGAGGTATTTGAGGGTCTCTTCTTAGACCGATTACAAGTGGCTACGGCGACGTCGACTACTAAGTACTAAGAATTGATATATACATCTTACACTCTGACTATGCCCTTTGAGCTCCTTGAGAATGCGGTATCCATATAACCGATGGCCATGCAATTCAAAATTGCTGCAATATTCAAGACGAAGCTATATCAGTATCAGGCATCGTACATTATATTACATTATACGCATGTTAAAACATCATGTTTATCTGAGCAAACCGACAATACATTGAAAGGAAACTCATAGTTTAATGTAAAATTGGCCAATGACCATCCTAGCTCATTCGGATAGATGTTTGGACAATAATCGAGGTATTCCGTTAACTCCACGTTCTCTTCGATATAATTATTTACAATATCGCCATCAGGATAGAAGGTAAAGATCGAATGCTACAAATCAAAGCTCCATCACAATTGGACAGTAACCTTAGTTCCCCTAACATTTCAGCCTATCGTAGTTCTCGGATGCAGTAATCGATTGCGTTGAACGGGAAAGCGCCACGCCAAAATAGCGATAATCAAGGCAGCGACGCCCAAACCAATTGTGGTCCCGAGAGTGATACGGTCGCTTTTGGAGAGGCCCCCACCTTGAGATGCCGGAGCCGCACTTGAAGTTGCGCTTGGAGATGTTATAGACGAAGACGAAAGCTGTGATGCGGATGCGGGCTGTGTAGGAGATGTGAACACAGAACTTGGTGACTGGGAGTTACTCGAGCCCACGCCAGAGATCGTCCCAGTCCCAGTCCCAGCACTAGTTGTGGTTGTATACGTTTGAGACGGCGTAAGATCAGCTGTAGTGGAGAGTGCAGCTATATCTACACTGCTTGTAGAACCTATCGGTTGATCATATGAGCATCGAAACGCCAGTGACCTCAGGTCCGGGTTATCTCTGCCGAGGATATTACAGCTAAGCGACTCTTGAAAGGGGGTGCCACCATCCGATGGACAATTTGGCGATTCGTATGCAAATAGTACTGCAGATACGCCGTTAGGGCAGCCGGGAAGGTCAATAATCTGGAAGCTTTTATATATATCGTCGCCTGGCAGCTGAATACAAGTGTCGACGGGTACCGAGTTTAGGTTGAGCGGCTGAGTGGAGCAATTTGCGTTGGCGAAAGCTACAATCTGGGTCTGGCCCGCTGCCAAAGATGCAAGCTGGAGAGCAAGGAATATGATGTACATGTTAGGCCATCGCCGTATCAGTCTTGTCATCATCTTGCACGATCTTAGAGAACGCCAAAAGGAGAAATGCACATGCATCGCAGCGCTCGCGCTCGCCGGACCACTTGGTGAAATAGGCTAGCGCTCGCTACGCCAGGACATGACACTCTCAGGGCTGAAATGAAAGGTGCCAAGCTTTGTCAATATCACTGGGGTCTCCCCCTCCATACTCCGATACACAGAGCCGATGCCACAATGCTTTGAACAACGGGGCTCGTTTGCAAGGTATCCTGGCGTAATTACCTCCCTTCCATTGGAAGTGAGAGTTTGGTGCGCATGCGAGGCCAGGCGTACCCGGCAATGTGCCCGTCTAGGGACCCCGGTAGCATCCGGATCTCAGCCAACCGCAGCATGCATGCAAAATGAGTGAGATATCCCCCCATACACATAATCAACCCAACCCATCAAATTTATATGGTATCGTGCAAAATTCTTGGTTTTTAGAGGTTCTATACAACATCGATACTGTTATTATTGAGGTCGAACTGGTCGGCTGATCAGCCCTCCGAAATTTGCAGTCGGATGGCCAGGCCAGGCCAGGCCAGGCCAGGCCTGCCTCATCCACTGTTTCTGATAGCAGAGTGTGCGTCGCGTTGAATATTCTCATCTTTATCATAAAAGTGCCTGATCCTATGGCCTTATGGTTGATGTTGAGCCGACTTGATGGAAATCGAGAATGGGATTTCAATTGGGAATAAGATCATTTCTGGGGCTTGGCTGGTCTCGTACCCAGGACCAGGCTTGGCCGGTCAATTCAACACCTCGATCATGAAAGTCCGGCGAGTGTATCATCTGAAACGCTAGTTCTGAGTACACAAACAACAGCCGATGATGATAGTTTGTATGTAATTTGAGAATATTTTCGCGGATCTGGTGTCGGGTCAAGATTCCACGATCTGCCGGGTCGTCCGAATTATGCCACGATACCCCGTAAATGCAATCAAGCATCAAGCTATGGTAGCTGATACTAAAGCCCTCAGCCACATACCGCGCCACAATCCACAGTAATTTCATCGTGCAGTATGGGAACACCTTGAAATTATCCATCAAGCTTGCACTGACGTAGAAAGAATAGTAATCAAAGAAGTGCGACTGGTCTACCTCGCGAGACCACGACTGACCCCAGTCCTTTTTTAGTTGGGGCAGGTACTCTAACATTCGCTTAAAGCTGTAAGTAATGAGCTGAGAGCCAATACCACCAGACCCAGCGGATATATAATGATTTTCGATTTCTTTAAGCATGGTGGATACTAAATCATCGAGGGGCTCTAGGTTTCCCGTGGACTCTTCAATTCCCGCGACTGCTATCTCGCCTCGCGTGAGCTCTAGATATACGTAGTACGGCAGTGGCTCCGTGTACACATTGCCATCCTCAATATGCGAACCCATCATTCTGGCGGCATCCATGAGATAGACGCCATAATTATCTGCGACCACCAGCATCACCTGCATAAACTTGATGGTCTGGTCTCGCCAGTATGCTAGGTAGCTGCGGTGGTCGAAATCAGACGGGCGGGCAAGCCTGTTTGTAGCCCTCACAATATCGACTTTCTCAACATTCAAGGGGATTTTTTCGATCTCGCCTGTCTGAGGATTGTTGTTACTCGAGGATTCGGGGACATCATTGACGACGGTCTCTAGGAAATCGAGCAGCTCGGGTTGGGAATGCGTATCCCACACAGAACATCCAGGCTCCTGTGATAAACTCGAAGTTTTCATACCAGTTGATAACACTTGTCCGAGCTCTTCTACAGTCTCCTCCGATGAGGACTCATTTTATGGTATTCCGATAGACTTCCTGAGAGCGACTCTCCCATTCGGTGTGTGGATATGGGCGATCTTCGCAGACTTGATTTTGAAGGTCTGAGTCATTGTGGGGAGTTCCAGAATTGGGGGTGTTGCCCTCCCTGTTTCCAGTCCTTTCAACCTCTCCACTAGCTTCATCAGTGGAAATGATCGCTTTCGGGGTCGGGGTGCATATCGTTATATTACCGGGACTAGGTTCTAGACCTATGTCATCCAGGTCCTCTTTGTCAGTAACTTTCCACTGAAACCCACCCTGATATATAGTAGTAGGAGAAAATACTTTATGGGACGAACCTTCGAAACGCCCCGGCGTGAGATTTAAAATATTTTTAACATCCTCGCTCGATAGTAACTTGCTAGACCTGCCCGGTAGGACCTTATGTTCGGTTTTAGTATCTCCCTGACGTTTTATGACACCCTGTCGTATGTGTAATTTGCGCTTCATGGTGAGCGCTTTGTGGGAGACGCCCCATATTTCTAAACTTCTTTTGAGGCTGTGAGATCTAAGTTTTTCAAAAGGAAGCTTTGATATTAGTACTAAGTACTGATTTATATAGGGAATAAAAGCGTAAATTTAGAATCACCGAGACCATGAAGACATACACAACAGTTAAACCCTTTTCTGTCTTGAGCGCGGCAATGATATGTTTCTGCCGTGCCCCTGCTTTGACCTTGTCGAGTATGAAATCTTTGTGAGCTGCGATATCCTTGAGCTTGTGATACCGGCGGGAAGGCTGATTGGGTTGCATCTGGATAATTACTGGGTCCGGCATGGTTGCGAAATTGAAGATAAAGAAACTAATACGAGAATAGAGTTGGGAAGATTCGAAAATTGGAGAAATCGGAGTAGAAGAATGAGGATTAGTTCTTTCCTCTGCGACGTCTGGGTACGAGACCAGATTAGTTATATTTTCTGGTAGCTTGACACCTGAGTTCTAGTTCGAGATGCATCGATGATTGCGACGACAGAGTACGCGAAGCGGTCCTATTTATACCTCTGAAGAGCCTAACTAGCTCCTCTTTTAGAAGGATTCGTAGCGGAATGGTCTTTTTCAGATAGAACCACTAGCTATTCCAGGGTGCATTCTTGATAAGCCTCGTAACGTAACAGGTGGGGGATTAAGCTAGTAGGAGGTTGGTGTTGTCTCGGCAAGCAGTATCTCGACGAGGCGTCGACACGCTAACCAATCAAACAGCTTAAAAAAGTCGACTTTCCTAGTGAATCGAAGATAATGCTGCAAGGTCTGATTTTTGCGTTTTCAAGGCCACGTTAATACATAAATCGATCGTCTGTGCGGAATCAGCTTGAGCCGGCGGCGGAGTTATTAAGCATTTAAGGTTGACGGCTTGCAAAAGTCCCGAAATCATCAGGTGGGTTTTAAGTTGTTATAATCCATTCTTATTTCCACATAACATTTTCTAGTCTTGTGGTCAAGAAGCTCAGCGAAAAACATTTTCAGGACGGATATTTTTCAATAAGAATGACTCAACCAGCAATTTATATCTATAACAGCCAATATGGAGTTCTCTTCTTTACTAATATACCTATATCTAATATCACAATCATCTTTGTTTTTGTGGTTTTTATTCAAAATGTAGCCTCGAGACCAGGCGTTCAAAATACAACTCAAGGAAAAGATCAGTCCGTGTTGTATACGGCTTCTCCAGACTAGGAAAAAGACTTGCAACTTGTTGAGGTAGTCTGGGGACGCTACCCTGCGAGCTGGTAGCGGCGTCCCTCAGACTATTGTTTAGAGTTCGTATTCATGACAATTCGTGAAGCCGCACACTAACGTTGAGGTTGCCTGACTGCGAATCAACCGACACAGCAAGTAAAAAGTACCCGTCCAGCAAGTAGTCGGCCACAGGCTGCCAGCTATTGTTCTATCTAACTGCAAGTGTGGAAGCACAGACATATATGCATCGACGCGTTGCATGGCGGGACTACAAAGTAGTATCGACGGCAAATCCCGGTCATCCAATAACAGCGCTCCATGTTCGGGTTTCACGACTCACGTGATTACCTGAACACGCGGCGTCGGAAATTCGCGGGGTAATCGAGAATAAAATCGAGAATAAAATCGAGAAGACGTGCGCGTGTATCGGGAAGCTATTAAATGTCGCCGGTGCCCGTTACTGTCATCCACTTGTCCTCTCAGAAATATTAATCCCCGAGTCCAATGGTATCCATACTTTCGAGACATAAAAAAGAAGCAGATCGGAAACAGAATCAACGGAAAGGAGAATCATGGAAGAGATTAACCCAGAAACCACGAAACAACACGATCTCCTAGTGTCCGCGTCGAAGATAATTCCCAAACTCAAGTGCCTCGACGTCAGGCACACCGTGTCATTCTATCTGAATGACTTGCATTTCAAACTTGGTGGCATGCACACCCAAGAAGGCGATTCAGAACCTTACATGGCGTCCCTCTTCATCGGGCGTCACGCCGACGCCAACATCTACTTCTTTCGGGCTGACAACGCCGACCAAATTTCCCCAACTGGAGGAGTCGTGAAGGCAGAATTAATGATTGGGTTGGGAACGCGACAGGTGGATGATTACTACAACTTGTTGAAAGCAGAAGGGAGGGTTAAGATCGTGGATCCTATAGAGGACAAGCCTTGGGGATACCGGCAGTTTGAGATTGAGGACCCGGACGGGAACAAAATCCAGTTCTTTCGGTTTTTGGAGGGAGGGAATCCTGGGGATGAGTATTAAGGTGGAGTTGGTCTTGTCCCCAGACCCAGCACAGAGCACTCTTCTGCCTTGCACAACGCAACACGGTAGAGTCTAGCCCAGCGAGACCAGGTGGAGTGCCCGTCTCGTAACCAAACCGTGTGGAGTGCACTCTTTGTGTAACCAAGCGATCATGTTGTTTGTTATTGTCAGGGCATCGATTCGTCAAACCTCCATGGCAAGAGGCCGGCACAGCTACCAAGCCAAGTCTCTAATACAGGATAACTTTCGCGTTCATGGTTCAGACATTGTTTATAGAAAAGAACTTTCATGCATGGTACCGTACGTACTCTCATAAATAATGTCTTTGTCCCATCCTAAAGTGACAATATCTCTGCCAAATAAAAACCCAATCTCTCAGGCACTGCACTATCACCATGGCCAAGGGTTTGATTTACCGTTTCCCTTCAGATCTAAGAGAAAATTTACGGTATGGCCACGATTAAAAGCTCAACCGAAACGACTTTAATATAAAAAAACTATAGGCTTGGCAGTTACGGTGTTTGTTGCACTAGAATTCATGAGATACTCGAGATCCGTTCGATCAGATGGACGCATATGCGGCCCGCCTACATGCTACATGCTCTGGAACAAAAATACCAAAAGGTTCACTATCGTACTGATTATGATTATTTCTCAAAATTTATATATTTATAGTGAGTCTGGGATACTGACGATCCCACATAACATCATAATGTAAAGCGGAATCGGGACAAGGGACAATCTTCACAAAGGATTTTGACGAGCCGGAGATTTACACCTTTAAACCAGAAATCCTTACACATAGGGTAAGAAACTAAGTCAAATAGGGTGAAGTCTTGTGACTTCAACGTTTTTTCTTTTTAAATTACAAGAAAAGAGCTAATCCTAACAAACAAATTCCCCGAAGATGTTCTGAGCGAGCACAGTATGGACGTGGTATATTACATGTATTATCATTAGATCCTAGCTCCCTGGCTTCGAGTATTATTTTGTCGGCATAAAAGAATTGAAGATTGGTTTCATATGAGGGTGTCTCTCGTCAGCATGAGGGACTTGGAGCGCGAGCCTTAACCAGTTTAAATAAGGCTGCTGAGGGCGACGCATGGAAGTCCAACGTTGAGAAGACCGTTCTACTCGAAGTTAGTAATTGCTCCCCTGGCATTAGACGGTTTCGATAAAGCCATACCTGTGTGGTTCCACTGTTTTGGCAACAGGCGACATTTTGCTTGCACTTGTTGTTCAAGAGGTTGTTGACCGGAATGATGTTCACTATGAAGTATTAGTATCGACTCAAGCTGTTCCGCCTGGATATGAATATATGCGTACAAACGGGGATCGAGATATCATTGCACTTTCCAAAAAGACCAACATTGCCGAGGACATCCTTGAGTTGAAGACCAAGAAGACCGGCAGCTTGGGAGCTTGCATCCTGGGAAAGATCGACGTCGTTGCAGCAAGAGAGCGACATATCTTGACCGCAGGTGGTCGCTGCCTGGTTGACAGTGACGCCCTGGGGGGCTGGGAATGACGGGACGAGGGCTCCAACGCCACCGAGGCCGGCTGGAACGGCGAGGCCGGCACCAGTGAGGGCGAAGAGAGCGAAGATCTTGGTGAATTGCATTTTGAGAGATGAGGTTTTGATTGGAAGATTGCTTTAGGCAAAGATATTGTAAAGAGTTTAAGATGATTATTGATAGTATTGCTTGAAGATTGTGATGATGATGATGGTGAGGGAAACAGATATTGGGAGCGAATATCGAGGCTTTAAATACTTTTTGTGCATAGTCTAATCTTGTATTGACGCTTCAGAAGCAAGGGTAAGGTCATATCTTGACAATTTCGCTGCCTCGTAACTTGACTTACCACTTCTATGGGAATTCCAGAAGCGTCATCAAACTCTCTGTGTTTGAATGCATTGTTGGAGGGCTCATTCCAAGGTCCATCACCCTGCTTCGAGCGTCTGGATTCGAGGCTAGGTCCATCATTGCCAATCACGAGTGGCGAATGCCCCCAACCACACATCAAGCGGTTTGAGGATACTAGGAATGCATTCAAGTTGATAGAATTCCCTTCAGGAGGTACCTGTTTTCTCTCAAAGGCAGATTTTCAGGCCAAAGCTTCCTGCCAGTTCCTCTCACGATGTTGAGCTGTGGCTTGCCAAGCTATAAGAATTGGCTAGCCAGAGGTCATTGTTTCAATAGGAACTTAAGAAAAGAAATGCATACCGTCACTATGCTAGCAAGGATGCTACTAGATGTTATTACCAACTCTAGACGTTTATTATGGGTTCCAGGCTTGGTTAGCTTAGTTCTCGAATTTTAGTTACCGTTATATGCTGATCCTGACAGCGCACCTCATCTTAAATGAACATATTTTTGACGCAAGGTTCCATACGTATTTCACACAAAGCAAGGTACTATTATTAATTTAATATCTCGAGTATCTTTGGTTTGGCGCGAGGAATATTGAGCTAACCTATCTGCGTGAGTGATTCAACTTCTACTTCATGCGCATGCATGCATCACCGCAATTTAATTTGCGCTAACTATCGAGGGAATATTGTGTTGTTTTCCCGTGACCTTAACCACGTACTCTGGCTGGTATAGTCTCGGCCCCATCGCAGTGCCATCGGCCGCTATTGTTCTGTTGAAGGCTGGCCCTGGCTTGGTAGTATAACCCAAAGTACCGTGATTCAAGTGATACCGATCAAATTAACTAAGTACTATATTCCACCAAATACAAGTTACTTCTGGAAGGCTGAAGACTCTATAAATCTAAATTGCCATTTATATTTCCACTTCTGCAGGTGTTGCACTCGAGCTCCTGCCAGAATACTCTTACTGGCAGTCGATGTGCTGTCAGTGCTACGCGCCTTTGCATTGGGGAGGAACGGAGCCCCCTGGCCACAGGAAAGTGATGCGAGTTCGGGAATGCAATCAATTTCATAAGCAGTGGATGCAAATTTGAAAAGGTATTCCCCAAGAACGAATTAGGTCTAGGCACGAACTAACTAGGTCTAATTCCAAACCAATTAGGTCTAATCCCAAAAAAAAGTCGTTGTAATGATCGACTCTCACATTCCGGCTGGTTTTGTTTCCAGCCTGCACGATCGATCGCCGCCTAGCAGCCCCATGTATGTATGCACGTATGTATATACTTAAGTATGTATGTATGTATGTATGTATGTATGTATGTATGTATGTATGTGGAACGAGACCATATGTATGTATGTATGCATGTTGCGAACACTTCTCCAGATTAGCCAGGCAGCTCGAGACAAGCGTGACAGGGCTGCTAGTTACTGGCAATTCCGACCACGTCAGGAACAAACAGATTGCACGTCGTAATAACAACATGCAACATATATCTGGACTCGACAACACGGCCAAATCCCCTTGCTGCAGGTGCTTAGTACTAGTTGCATTCCTGACTCCTGTGTTATAATTCTAATATTCCCAAATTAACCAAGTAAGGGGGCAGAAAGACTCGGTCCGCACCAGTATGCAACTTCAACTTGTAGAAGCATTATTAACATTTGTAACGAAAATCATACCATGGTAGACACGATAACTGGCTTTCGACAGAGGCTGCCATACATCCCAACCCATTGTATATAAACTGACCGATTCATCCTCCAAATCATTCTTTTTCAATTCACCAGATCAACAGAATACCTTCATTTGCATCTTTCGATTCCAAAGACCTCTCTCTAATACAAATTTTTATTTTATAAACTACACTCTCTTTACATTTTCGTACATACAAAATGCACTCCACCACTCTTTTCGCTGTCATCGCCTTCGCTGCCACCAGCTTGGCCTCCCCAGTTCTCCCTATCGGGGCCCTCGACGGCATCGGCGGCGTTATTCCAGTCTTTCCAGCCCCGCAAGATGTTACTGTTGCGCAAGCAGCCCAAACATGTGGCAAGGACCTCGAACTTTCTTGCTGTGATGACACCAACCTCTCTGTCGATTCCAGTACCAAAGCCGCTGGTGCACTTGGACTAGATGTCAAAGACATTCTCGGTAAAGTTGGCATCTTCGGAAAATGCAATACAATCACTGTTCCAGTTGGTACGTGGTGAACATGAAAACCCTCATTTTAAGTGCATGACTAACTGTTTCCTAGTCAACCTGATCCCCGTTAATAATTTGCTTAACAACCAGTGCAAGCAGAACGTGGCATGTTGCCAAGGCAGCGGCACTCAGCAGGTTTGTCAACCCCCCGGCTCCTAATATCATAGATCCGCGTACTGATTTTGAAAAAGTCGGGTGCCCTCAACGCCGGTCTCCCTTGCATTGGTCTCAGCAGTCTCATCTAATCGTCCCACTTCGGTTCACCCGTGAGATGTCGGATTGGCTTCTGAGATTAACAATATACCCAACATTGTATTCTCCTCATTGTCTCTTCAAGCACTCCCAATCCCATCAAACATTCTAGTGAACATCAACTTATCAAAGTATATCAGGCAGCCTCTGCATGAATGCTCCCAACTTTGCCTAATTCTTGAAACTCCTGTTATTAGATTGTTTGCTTTCCATATCCTTCCAAACCTATGTAATTAATATTCAATACTCATTATATATTAAGCTTCGGCTTTCACCACGATTCTAGTCTTTTTATTTTGACATTTTTCCCTAGCCCGCAACGACAAACATATGCATATTGCGAGACTAGGCCTATGTACCACGAGGTTCAAAGCTCATTCCTGTATACCACTCCCTATGCTCCTCACTATGACACAGATCTTGAAAAGCACAATCTCAACAAAGCGCCTTTCTCAGACGCCAGGGTCTGACCAATTCAGTCGGTTGTTCTTACGAAAATACCATTACCTTTCGAAATTTAATTTTCATCGTTACTTTACCTATTAACCTTATCTCGTAAAACAGCCTCGCAGCATGTATTAACCCAAAGATATTTTAAAACTAAAGGTAGCTGTAAACACATAAGTGCTCAGTAATCAAGGGTATAAATATTTACTCAGGCCTTTGTATTCGCCTTTTGGGCTCAAAACGTGAAGTTCTGAAATATACATATGAAAAATATGCTTGGTAATTTCGATAGCTTACTGAAACAAAAAGAATCCAAAGGAAAAAAAAGATTGAAAACAGCCTTGATTCATTAAAAGAAAGACTCGACGTCAACATCAGGCAGACATACCTAGGATCCCTACGTAGCTTGCCATACTTTTCTTTGCTTGTGTATCATCTTGAGGTAACCTCTATATATATAAATCTATTAAATTGGTTTATCAAAAATGTATAACTCTAATTAAGAAATTCTTAAGATTGAGATACATAGTGTATTCTCCTCGAGCCGCCTAACATTATATAATAGAACTACCAGATATGCTTCAAGGGATCGTAGAGATTACCATCCTGTAATTGTTGAGCGTAGGGCTGATAGCAAGACTTCTTATGTTTATCGATCGATTTCAATGTTGATAGAACAGACAACAGCCTGAAATTACCAAGCATCTTTTACCCTAGTGTGTTAATCTATATATAGATCTACTAGGAAGGTTTACGGATACCGTACGTAAACGGGAAAGCCTGCCAAAGCCAACAAGAATCACGAGAGTTCTTTGAGCCGAATACCCTTTAACATTTCGTTCCATTAGCATTATCTCAATCCTATGGGTTAATTATTTGACCAGTATTAGTCCGTATTACGTTTACTACAGACGTCAGACTTAGCTCAGACCTGTCCTCGAATGTCTAACAAAATAAGTGAAACGGAATTTCGTAATCAATCTTAGCCTCGAAACAGATTATCATCAACGAAAATACCTATTTCGTAATCTTTGACATCATCAACATGTTATCTCGCAAGCCAGATGCTGTCTCCTCATGCAACAATTCAAAGTAGAATGTTCTTTCCGACCCCTTGCGTGGAACAACACATCTCATTCCAGGAATTCAACACCGCCCCTAGGGCCCAATACGGTCTAGCTTTCATTGTTCAGAGCTGTCTCGTATACCCAGTTTGGTCTCGCTACCCAGTTCAGAGATTCCAGGTTTGGAATTGATTGCAAGCAACTCCAAGTCGAATGTCTGGTAAACATGTTGAAAACAGACTTCCGGCCCGGGGTTCGTCAGAACGAGGCGCCTCGTTCAAGAATGAGAGCTCAAGATTCAAACCTCGATCCGCAGCATGCAGCCATGGCCATGAAACTCATGAATCATGATATCAGAGCGTGCGCCCCAGACTAGAATATCTCTACGAACGCTTGGCTATTCACGTAAACACGAAACTTGAAGGAAACTTGGTTTCAGGAGTGAACGACCGGGTTTGATTCGCAGGCAAGCTGGAAAGGAGAAGGGGGGGGCATTGGTCTCACAGTGTTGCTAGACTCGGGGGCATTGCATACATTGCATTTACGTAAATGCATTTCTCCTTACCGCGGTACTAACAATAGAACTGGAAATTTCGAAGGCAGCCTGTTGAATTTGCGGAAGTAAGAATGACAAGAAAATCAATCGGACTCATAGTACCAGACTAAAGCTAGGCAACGGAGTAAACTAGTCTGATTGGTTGAAGCTCTCAGATGAGGCCGCCGTCGCCAGCGCCCCTTGGCCTTGACCTCGGAGCGGACGGGTGGTGTTGTCGGACCGCGCAAGCAAGCGAGACCCACCGATCGATAATCCGATCTGCGCACCACCACCATGGTAATTAATATTACCACAGCAAGGGCCAACGAATAAATTTCTAATTTAGCACGCACTCTTGAGCTGGATGCATATTACCCTCCCTTACATCGATAATATGTGATTCGGTCTCTTCAACCATGTTGGGACAACGAGTTCCTCCAGAGGCTCGGCCTTTTTTCATGTTTATGGAACTAGAAGCAAGGGACCGAAGGCTCCGCTGCGCTGGTGACCATCTTAGCCTCCCTTGCTCGCCCTCCCACTTGAGGTTTAGCTATATCGAGGGGGCCAGACTCGACTACAAGTTGAGACTAGTCACATTCATTTGTAGCATATCGATCATGGGACGTCAAGTCGTATCCTATCGATCTGACCATCCAACTTCCAATTTCTAGCACGAGCCTGCAAGACAAAGAAAAGGAAGGGGTATCTAGGCACGGTGTATCATGAGAGATCTGAGAAATTTTCCAAGCCGAATGTGAGTCGAATATCTTTTGTCAACATTGACACTACTTGATTTTCATCGGATATCCAACCGTGCAAACACAGCCATATTCACACTTGCCGTTGCGTCTCCGTGACTTTTAGATCGAGGGTACAGCATAGTTCCGGCTAGTTACTGAAGTATTTAGAAGGTTAGCCGTGAAAAAGGTATTCTCGACCCTAAAAAAAAAAGAGAGAGAGATAGATAGGTCAGTTATAGCGCTAAAGACCGTTTATAACAACGGAATAGGTAACCTACTTCTGCGGAAAGTATATCAATATACATTGTCAGATCTGCTCATTTGCGACTCAGACTTAGTCTGGGGCGTATTCAACATGGAGAGTCGGCTTGGACTAAATAAAAAAAATGGATTGTGAATTGGCTAGCGCTATATACAGACAAGTAGATAAATACGTCTACAATCTATTATATGCATAGATAAGTATATATAAATTTCTCGTGGTCCCACGCACATCGGACCCTTCGGTTGATTCAAAATATTTATACGAGACAAATATTGCAAATAGCTATTAATAGTTTACAAGACCACTTGTAACTTTCTCATGGCTGCAGCCGGCTGCAACACCACGCTGCGCCAATTGCAACCCACAACACAAAGTAAGTTAGATCGGTATCTCGAGCTTGCAATTGATCAATTGATGGGTTCAATGCAACTTGACCGATACGACATTATACCTTGGCTTTTGTCCCAAACCCATCATTCTATACTTCGCAATGTCTCCGCGAGGGGCCCGAGACTTTTTATAATTCTCGATAACATTATTACATTGCCAAATTACGTTCATGAGAAAAACAGCGAAATATATATAGTTAACCGCATCGCAATGCCATGATGAGCCATACTTCCACAAACATCTTGTACACCCTATATGCGGCATTGAGTCTGTCGATTCATGCGTTAGCGTCTAAGCCGGATCGAAGGGACTTGATCACAACTACGGTGTATGAAACGGTTTCTAGTCCGAATAACTCAACCCTCACCTTGCAATGTGGTACTTCACTGTCCCACTGTGATGAGATAACTTGGGGAGGCTTGGGATCTTACTCTGGATACTCCGTGCTGACAAACTCGACAATTGGAGAATCCACGTTGATTCCTCTCACATCAGCAGATTCTGTAACATCACGGCCCAGAACGACAGATGATTTCACATCCACTAACTCTGGATTGACGGATTTTACGATCATACCAAGTCCGAACTCCCCATCTTCCACCACAAGTGCACCACCAGCATCTAGTTCCTTTGTTCTTCAGGGATCAGGCGCGTACAAAAACTACTTTTTCCAATTCAATGGCGACAATGGAAAAGTAGTCCTTGGCACTCTTGGGCAAAAGACGCTGGTCTCTCTGCAGCTTAGAGAGGATGGAGTCCTTCAAAATGCCGCCGACTCTTCTCAAATAGTCTTTCTGAGATATAATTCTACATTCGCACAGTCACTGTCAGATTTGGGAGAAGATAATACGATTACCGATGTTATCCGTGAGGTTCGCTTCGGTAGCGATGAATATACACTTTCTCCGGACTATACATTTGGTTGGTTTTGGGATACGACAGCTAACCAGCCGGTCCTCAGTCATGAGGGCGTGATTTGGAGCTTTGTTACGGATGGAACTCCCGGTGAAAGGCTCGACCTCAGAGATATCAACAATAAGAATTCCCAAAATATCGAAGCCGATCAAATTTTATACGAAAGGGATGGTCTTTTATATCTCGATATGTTGCCTGATAATGTCGCACTTCCTCCAGGCAGTTCATTCCAGCGGGCCGTGATGTCTCCCAACTCCCCTCAACAATTTAGCACCTACCTGTCTACGTTAGTCCCCACCAGTACGCCTACGGCAAGTTCATCCCCATTACAATCGTCGTCTCCTCCCTCGCCTTCTTCAATCCCGTAAAGAATGGGAAAAAATAGTAAAGCTAGGATGCAATGACCCGTGCACGTGATCCAAACCCCTGTTGAAGCCATGAAGTATCCCCTGCGGTATACGTAACCTATCACGAGCTCAACAACACACGCAATTTAAATTTACAGGTGAGAATTATATAATCGGTCTCTGAATCGATTCTCTGGGTTATTATAAAGGTGTATGCTATATTAGAATTAATAGCCAAGATTGATAGGTTCGCATTATTCCATTGATGGGCATTTGACTTCGCAATACATTGCTTATCTTCGGTCACGTCATTCGCTGCGACTGCGATCCCGCTCGCGATCCCGTTCGCGAGTTCTTGCATCCATGCGAGTGCGACGCTCCCGGCCGCCAGTGCCTCCCGAAATAAAACATTTTAAACCCAATTTTGAATACAGGCACTTATATTAGAGAGCTCTAAGGACCATCCTATGATCCAAGCCATAAAAACTACAAGGATAAAAATCTGCATGCGCACGCGGGGCTCAGAATTATATCACGAGCGGTCGACGCCGTTATGTAAAGCCCACATGTCAATTGCAAGGTCTAGTCGCATTCGAAACTCGTTTGCGGAGCCGGATAAGATAACAGCCAGCGGATCGATCCGTCTCAACGCGGATGTATAAGCTGTGCTTTAATATAGTCCGGATTTCCTTATTTCGGATAAGACGATTCGAACTCCCGAGTACGACGTCCGAGGATTACTCGCTCGAGTTTTCTTGGGCGACGCTCGACTGTATGGGTGACTGGAATACAACATGCAACACCAAATTTCTCGTCCCGTTGAAATTCGGGGGTTTTATGCAAATATCCCGCAATTCTCATGCCCGGGGAATCCATGGCCTTATTACTTGCGCAATTAAATGCAACATCAGTCGGTGTAGGCAATTGATTGATCGTGATATCATGCCACACACTCAAACTTCATCATGACACCCTACAATGTAAACTCTCCGCTCATTGAATGAACCCACGATGGGCAGGTTTGCGAATTCGATCCTTCAAAATTAAGAGATGTAGACATAGCATGCTTCAGTCGACAGTACCACAGAATTTGTATTATAGCGATGAACGATCAATTCGACTTTATTTCGGTGTATAAATAGGACAAAATCTCACTCCCCATTCCTTTCAAATATTCCAATCCCCATCAAGCTCCCATTGAATTCATCGGACTTTGAATACCACCAGCTACCATCTCATTTTTTTTTTTGCAGTCTTTGCAAAAATTTTGCAAACCCTTCCATTTGAAATATATATATAGTATTAGTCTTGTGGTCCATATCTTCTTTTCAATCTATACACAATGAGCGCAGCAGCAGTTGCTGAGCCCGTCGTCATTGACAATGCCGCCGTTGGCACCACTGAAGAAGACCAAGGACCTACCATTGACGCACACCGTCAGAGTCTCAAAGATGATCAGAAAGAAGGCGTCGTGGAGTCGAAAGTGGAAAAAAGGGCCAAACCAATGAGTATGTATAAGAATATCGTTTCTTCAGTGACCCCAAATTCTTGAATTTCAGACATACACATACCCAAACCAAGACAACAGAGAGATTGTTTGATTCCCTACTCACTCGCTCGTGATTATGCATGGTGATATCGTTTTGAATGACAAGTATTTGACAAAAGTATCTTCTTGGATAAATAGAACTCGCAAGTTATGGTACGGCTGCCACCAGCATCACTTTCCACGTTTCCAACAAAACCAACTATAACTTCGGGTGGGGCACCAAGAGCTTCAATCAAAGCCAATGGCGTGATACCGCCCCAGACTGGATCAACGCCAACTCTGGCGCATCCTGGACCATATGGCCCAGTGGCGAAACCTACACGTACAGCGGATGGCTTACCTACGCTCTCAAAGGAACCAGCGGGGATTTAAAGTGGACTTGGGATGATAGCTACGACGATGGTTGCGACGCTGAAGGGTACGAAGAAGGTGCTTTGGGGCGGAAAGTTTGGGTTTGGGAGACCGGCTGGGCGTATCACAATATGAACGGGAGCTTTGAGGTTTGGTACGAGATTAGATATGCTGGATAGATGTGCTTCAGCTACTAGACAGCCATCATATCGTTCTAAGCATGGCGTGCACCGTTCATTTATTTGCTAGTATTTTGGATTTGACTGCAAGCCTTGAGGAACATTCCAATGACAGAATTTGTTTTGTGTATTGACGCTTTTTGGTTTCGTTTACCCTCCTTGAAAGTTGTATATGTTTTTACCAATCTCTCCCTCTACTTTGCTAAACTAGTGAATCTATATCACTTACGCGACATACCAGTGGTATACCGGTACCAGCTCGATTCTTGAGCGTCTGAATTCTCATGCTTGCTATGACATTAAGATATAAAATGAGCTCACTTTTCATGTTGGTTTATCAGCAAAAAAAAAAAAAAAGAAAGAAAAAAAAAGAAAGAAAAAAAAAGAAAGGAAAAAAAAAAAAAAACTGGACATTTCGGTTTGGCGATATAATGGGCGGTTATCAGATTGTCTCTCGTAAGCGTATATATCGACAGGGATTGCCTCCAATACCTTCGTCCTTCTCGCATTGCAAGCAAGATCGATTCCAACTGTGAGGGTGACCATATCTTTTGCACTCGTATATTGTAAATTTACTCTTAGGGTTGAAGTTTGAAGAAGTCTTTTAGTCTGATTCATTTTGGTTTGATAATTATAATTACTGGCATAATAGACGTTGTTTATTTGTCGCGAAGACCATTTTCAGGCCCTCCCAAAGATATCGGATTCGACTAGCTAGGATTGGCTTTTTTCGCTTACCCTTTCTAACTCTTCCGCTTTAGCTTTCATATCTTTCAGTTTGTAGGGCTGAGGTAGATTATCTACATCCTCCAGTTCAATTACACCAGCTTTTAGCATAAACGAAAGCCAGTCCCATAGAAAGCGGTCTCGTAAACGGTAGCCTATACTGTACCTGTTTCTCACACATTCTGCTTCCTCTTGCCCCAAGACCTCCTTAAACAAAGCAGATCGAGAATAAAGTGCCTCCCGAATCTTGAAGACATTAAAATCTACACAGGCATAGAAGATTTCATCTGATCTCCAGGCATCCATGATGTAGCACAGATCATCGGGAGGCTCGGCGGTGCCATAGTGAGTTTCCTCCCAAAGACCATCAGATAGATTATATGGGCTTTTGAGATCGCTGAAAGATAACCCAGAGGAGTATGCGATTTTCAAATACTCAATGCCTGCCTTCGTAATCCTCATGTCGGCTTTTTTAAACTCGGCCACGATTGTCATAATCGCGGAGTGGGTTTCCTCTGCTGAAGGGGTTGGCGGTGTTGGACCCATATATAGCGTTCGAGGCCTGATGCTACCCGAACTTGCATATTTCCGGCATTTAGGAACGTTTCGATGAACAGATCGAAATTGTATCCGATTAAAGGATGTTAGTCGTGAGAGCATTGCAAAGTTAACCAGGTTGCGCCTAGTACCGTCACGTGCACGCTTAATCGATTGATCCTAGATTTTCTCGATTTAATAAACTTTCGTTCTGGCCAACATATTTGTTAACCACGGTGTCAAAATATTGCGTGTAGTTAAAAAAGGGGGATTACCAGACTAACGAAAGCGCCTCGTTGCTGCAACGTTAATACAAGACTATTCGAAAAAATATATTAAATATGTTGTTCTTTTCCCATTTCATTCAGAAGCCTAGATTTTCGAGTACGTCGTTGCGATGAAGGAATTCATATGATCATATGAAAAGTTGCAGGCATGAGATGATTTGACGTGAAGGTAAAATTTTAGAATCAGAAAGGACGGGAAGCAACGCATTTATTGGAAAGCTAAGGCTAATATTTAAATGCAAGTTGGCCAATTGGAGATAAGGTTTTAAGCGTCAGCCCTAACGTACTAACTTACCTTGCAGGTTACTTCTATAGAGTTAATTATAATTATTAACATCTCGATACTCGGCTGTTACAGATATTGATAACGCTACTCGCGACGGCGGTTACAGAGAAAAGGTAAATGAGAGAGAGCAGGGCCTATATATATCGCTGTTCAATTAAGCTGCTTAACGTTCGAATATTCCAAAAAGCACCGAATAAGATACCGTAGATCTCCGTTGCTAGAAGCTAGAAGGTGCTCGCAGACACTTTTCCAGTATTAAGAGCGGGAGATGAGCCACGAAATCCGCACCAGTTTAGTTATAAAGTGCTTAAGCACTAGCACTCGTAGAGCAGGCCTCCCAAAAAATAATCCAACGTAGCGCCGACGAGTATTAACACCAGTTTACACGCGTGTCTGAAAATTTTCCTTCGTTGTAAGTGACGGGATTGATTGAACCGAGACTCTAAGAATTAGTTATTCGTAGATCTGGATGATCACTCACCGGATCGTTACCTAGGTATATCTTTCAATGATAATTAACGTACAGTATATACAAAAGAGAAATAAAGTAAGCATGTTGGATGCGCTTCGGGACCAGAATTTGATTTCATGCACCCGAGCCGTCCAGCACTACAGTATACAGCGCTTTGATAGTTGTTTCGTTTCATTACTAGAGAACTTGAAAAGTAGTGGGTTGAATATCTCTGGCCGAACTAATCGTGATAACTTACTAAATTGACTTCGCGAAACTGCAGAACTTGACATCCAAACACATCTTGAGATATCTGGTATTGTGATTCTCAATATGTGACTTATGTGAAAGCACACATTTTGTTATCATTGCTATTAACACAAGTTATACCAAGGAGATTAGTCGGGAAGACATCAGATATATACACACACGCGAATCAGCAAACATACATATATCGAAGCGCGAAGAAAACCGCAGATAATGTTGAGGTTCGCTCTAAAATCAAAGTTGTCGACCTGCCAGTGGATAGCATCTCGATGTTCTTTCAAAGCCCCGCATTGTGTTTCGCCAATTCAAAGAAAATACTATTCAAAACTCGCTGGAACCCATGAGACTGAGAGATGTCGAGTTATCAAAGTAGCGGGAGTACATCCGGTAAATGAAGATGTCAGAATCACGGGCCACCCAGTAGCAGAGGAGCTTATCCGAAGTGGGAAACTCGGAAATATTGTCCTCGACACGAATATGCTCGGTGGCATTATCGAGCACGATCCGCACACGAAATGGGTCAACAGTTTCTTGAAAAATGCCACAAGTCTGGATACATTTATGTATTCAGCTGTGCAGTACTCTGCAAGTCCAGCAGTGGTATTAAAACTGGATTATATGTCTATAGCAAAGCGTCTAGAAATAAATGGTGTAGGCATTCTCCCGGGGCCTTGTACTGATACGGAGAGTTCCATACTATCGAACGAAGTGCTCCGACTTTCATACCAACAGCTCTGGTCCGCAACGGCGGCGAGCGCGAAGCAGAACCCAAAAGCTGGGGATAGAAAGTTTCACAATACGGATTCAGGTATGTGTAGACACTTTGGACATCAAACATTTTCCAATATGATGTCCGTATACTTTTATATTACCGATCTGTTACTGATTCAATATTATAAACCACAGCATGGTCAGCTAGTTTGGCCAAAGGCTTGCATGACCTTATGATGGCCTGTCAAGCCCATCAAAAGGGCTGCTCATTCCTGACACAAGACCTAAACTTTTTGAAGAATTTTGCGGAGGGACTCGACAAGATGGGAATTACCGTGTATGGGGTTCCCGAATCTTGGACTAAAACCGGGACGAGCATCTTTGCACTTTCTCCGCCGCAGTAAATATCGACTACGTGCAGCTCATGGTTGTCGTTGTTTTTTTCTTTTCCTTTTATTTTCTGGCATGGGATTGGCCAATAGTTCAAAGTTGTGCAAGTGAATTTCCTGCGCAACTAATTATTTTTTTTCTGAGCTGAGGTGGTAGTATACTACCTAGAATTAATCTGCGTTCGACGGCTAGCGTCGAAACTACGCCGATACCGTATATTAGGTATCGAGGTAATCACACAAGAATAAGTATATAAAGTATTGGGTTTTACTAGCATGCAGCGTTAGTGTTAACGTGTTTAATCGGTTGGTAAATACAGCTCATGTGCCTATCTTTCGATAGGGATTCAAATACTGTATAGTTCGTAACTTGATTCCAAGCATTTTGACTCAATAGCTTAATTTTTATCATTGACAGGGGGGTTTTGGCATGCGGCCAGTTTTTATAAAATAATACACATATCGCCATACTTTAACAGTTCATACCTTCTTGCTATGTATATTATAATATTAATAGCCTCGATACTAACATTTTACACAGGGTCCATATTCGATTTTGTGCATGTGATTGTTAACTCTACCTCCATATAACTAGGGGCGCGGCTGGTGGTGCTAGCCCAAGATAATTTTTGAACCAGTCGTCGGCGGTCTCCATAATACATATAGATCCGTATATAGAATTGTGCATGTGGTCATTCGTATATGGCCAATATATCATTTCATACGGCCCTAAGCTCATATTTAGTATCATTCAAATTAATTGCAATATGGTTCGATGAACCACCGATTGTAGACTTCATATCAACCCTCGCAAGTTAAAAGAAATTAATAATACAATTTGAAAACCCTCTAAAGTTTATTATTCCCTTTTTTATCTCTATCTCATGCAGTTAAATTACACTAAGAGAAACACCGGCACTTGAATCCGAAGAATAAACATTATAAACCACAAAACACCGTCTGGTAAAAATAATAATTAAAAAGTCTCAGAATAGGGAACAAGGAAGGGAAGAATAACGGAATGAGAAGAGTAGAGTTATCAAAGAGATAGGAGCGCGCAGAGAAGTAGGAACTCAAAATGCCAAACCCGGACGTCTACTGCCTCAGATCTTGACCTTTTTCCTACCATTGTCCTCCTCATCAGGATCAATGACTCTCTTGACCGCTCGACTCGGAGTACTCCTTCCGCTCATACTACCACCATTAACAGGGGTAGAAGTCCCACTAAGATCCTCCGTTCCAATATTATAGGTGATATCCTTCTTCTTTCTCGGACTGCTTCTGACACCTGAGTTTGCGGACGATACTGCAGGTTTCTTGGAGAAAAAGGCATCCAATCCTGCTTGCTTCACTTTCTGGCCGGATCCGTTGACATCTGAAGCCTTCTTCGCAGCCGAAATCTTGGGTACCGTCGCCTTCGGTGTCTTTTCAGATTTATCCTCCTTTTTCGCCTTGCCTTTTCCCTTCTTCGTTGTAGGTGCAGATGCCGCGGTATCTTCCCCATCATCAACATCCTTAACAGCATCCGAATCATCCTCCTCCGCCGCTGCACTTTTCGACTTTCTCGTGCGAGCAGTCTTAGCGCCCTTGCCGACCTTCACATTCTCCTTCTTCGCTGCAGCCTTCCCTCTACTTTTTCGCTTCTTCCCGCTTGTTTCCGTCGCATCGACATCCTCGTCGTCTACTATGACGACGTCGTTATCCCCATCGACTTCTCCCGCGGGCGTGATGACGCCGCTACTGCCTCCACCGGCGGTCGTTCCATCAGTCATACTCTCAACCTCCATCTTCTCCGCCACCTTTTTCGCATCGGCCTTTTTTCGGTCGCGCTCCTCTTCGGCTTCTCTGAGTACATTAAGACAGGCAGCATCGTATTCCGGATCCTTCCTGCCTTCAACACAATTGTGGCATTCGACGTAAAAGGCTTGCGGGATAGCGTGGTAATCGAGAAGTTGAAATTCCAAAATTTCATCGCCGATGAGTTTCGCAACGTCAAAATCGAGACAATCTTCGCAGTAAGCACGTTCGCAGAAGCGACAGCGGTAGAGCATATTTCCAGCGTCGGAAGTTTTCCTAAATCGGAGGATTAGTAGGTTGAATATCGCGAATAGCGTGTGGCATATTGCTTACTGTTCACAATCATAGCATTCGTGCTGCGAACAATGATACTGCATCTTGCTACCGCTCTTGTATTTATGTTCTTCATCCAGACAATCGTAATGGTACGATCGTGGACAACCGGAACAACAAATAATGTCGCCACCATCGAGACAAACTTGACAGTAGTCTTGGTTGGTAATTTTGGCCTTTTTGCGCTTCGGGGGGTCCTTCAATCGGGGGTCTTTTCCAGCCATGGTAGCCACAGCCTCCCTGTAATTCCAATAAAGTTAGAGCAGCGTCGCGAAATATAGTAATGAGAGAAAACAAACCAATCCGCATTCCCAACAGTCTCTTTCAGCACATCAAAGCCATCGATTACTACCGTTCTATTCTTGCCCACTCTTCGATCGCTTCTGCTCAATCCGGCTTCCGATGCAGCCTTAACCATCTCTTCTTTACCCATCTTTTTGCCTTCAAAAACTCGAGTCTCCACCTTTTCGATAGTGTTCAACCATTCCTCCTCCCTCTCCTGTTTAACAGCTTCGTCCTCATTATTATCGTCACCGTCATGGTCAACAACGGTATAATTTTTGCACTTTTCCAACATGGTATCCCAGTCCCAGCCCATCATTTCTTTCGGATCGATCTCTGGCCTCGCGATAGCTTGCGCTCCTCGTCTGACGAGGGTCATAAGCTGGTTCATCGTAAACTTTGGGGCATCATCTTCTTCTTCTGTAGGATTAGCGCCTGGAGCTCGGGATGTAGAACCATGGATATCTCGCATAGATTCTGTGACTTTGGCGGAGAGATATAGCTTCTTTTGGATACGACCGATCATTTGTTCTTCGACCGTGCCTTGGGTTACGAGTTTGTATACTGTAACCTTTTGGGTTTGGCCGATACGATGAGAGCGGGCCATAGCTTGTAGACTATGTCACATGCATGTTAGTTTCCATTTAGGGTGTGTGAATCAATGAACAAATCAACATACTCAGCTTGAGGATTCCAATTGGCATCTATCATCACCACTTCCGTCGCACTAGTCAAATTGATGCCTAGTCCGCCAGCTTTTGTCGAAATCAAGAATACCTTGTACGGCGAAGCGGCCTGGTTGAAGAGTCTGATACTAAGATTGCGCCTCGCGCGGCCGGTCGATCCGTCCAATCGAAGATATTCAAATTGCGAACCATCGCCACCAATCAACTGCAAAAACTCTTCGCAAATATCCAAGGTTTTCGTGAAGTTCGAGAAGATCAACACTTTCTTGCCCTGCCGCTTGACCAGTTCCGAAATGAGCTTTTCCAAAACCATAAACTTGCCCGAAGCGGTAATAATGTGTTGGCCAATAGAGTACGGGTCTGGCTCCGCTGCAGGGATGAGATACGGATGGTTACAAATCTTGCGAAGTTGGATGAGAATGTTCATAAGTTTTCGCCAGGAAGGGTCCGTTTTGACTTGCTCAATACTCTTCTTGACGGCTTCTTCCACGTCATTCCATTCGTCGTTATCCGCTTTGATTGTAACCTCCTCACCATCGTCATCCACGTTGATCTCGACATTATCGAGTCGTTTTGCTTCTTCTTTCGCAGCAGAGATATCGGCGGTTTCTTTGCTCTTAGAGTTTTTGAAAAGCTTTTCTAGCATCCCGTTGTCCAATTTTGTGAGAATCATGGTGTACCACATTCTCTGCATTGGTGATAGAGGAACGTAAAGAACGACTTCTTCCTTGTCTGGAATACCAAGATTGATATTTGGAGATTGCTTTGTGCGACGCTTCATAATCAGTTCGAGTAGCCCACGAGAGCTGTCGACAAATGTAGTATCGACTTTTCCGCGAGTAAGGTCAAACGCTTTACGCCAGTCTTCGCATGTACGGTTGGTAAATACTTCTGGGTACAGCCAATGAACCAACGACCACAGCTCGAAAAGATTGTTTTGAATGGGAGTACCAGTGAGAATGAGACGGTATTCGGCGTTGATGGACTGTAAAGCTTGAGAAGCGAGAGTTTCCGAGTTTTTGATCTGATGACCCTCGTCCACTAGACAAACAATGACCTTAGTTTACTTGAATCAAACGGCGAACGAATGATATTTATAACTCACGTGCAACATATCGCCAAATAAAAGACCTCTTGAACCAGACTTTTTCGGCAACAAATGTATCATAAGAAGTGACGATGATGTCCCAGCCTCTCTTCGGATTATCGGGGTGCACTTGCCTCTCGGAGCCGTCTTTGCCTGTTTCTAGACCCTTCTCTGCAAGTCGTTTCAATCGGGTTCGTTCTTTGATTGGGCCGTGTAGTCTCAAAGCTCGAAGATGTGGTACAAACTTTTTCGCCTCGTTGATCCAGCTGGTGAGAACGCTCAACGGGCAAACGACGAGGAAAGGACGGTGAGGGTGTGATTTATTGATCTCCGTTTCGCTCTGAGAAGATATGTAAGAGAAGAGAGAGAGGGTTTGGAGTGTCTTTCCGAGACCCATCTCGTCTCCAAGGATGCCAGACAATCCATTCTTGTTTAACCACAAGAGCCAAGAGAGACCTTCGATCTGATAGGGTTTCATTACAGCTTGGATCCTACGATATGTAAGTACCAACACAAATCTTTTTGTAAAATGTAGGGTCATGACTTACTCTTCCGGTTGCTTCTCCAGTAGCTCGTAGGGGACAGGAGCTTCAACGTTACCACCGTTTTCATCCTCAAGCTTCTTGAGATAGTTGCTATCACCGACCAAGGGCTGAAAGATACTTTTGTGAGTAAGAAGAAAGTTGGTACGTCGTCTGGACGTTTCAGCAGTTAGAGCTGCGCGTAACTGTGCTCGGGTGAGATCTTCGTTCTCTGGTTCTTCGAAGATACTACGTTTTGGTGCTGCTGATCTAGAAGAGGCTGTTCTTCTTCTTGGTCGTGCGTCCTCGTCGCTGCCTAGATCCGACATGTTGTTGTATCCTCCTTCATCGGACGAGAAGATTTCATCATCCTCAGATATTTCCTCTTTGAATCTGCCCTGGGCTGTATTTTTGGCGTTTCTGCTTAAAGATTCTCGCTTCGGCAACGAAGAGAATCTATTTTCTCTAGACTCTCTTTGGGCGAGTTTGGATTGGCTGGAGGCTTCTCGTTTTGAAAGAGGGCCACGTCGTTTGGAGACTGTTCCTAACGCGGTATCGAAGGCAGATGGACGTTTGATGCTGGAACGATCGCGGAAGGTACGATTGCCGATGAGAACACCGGGGACATTAACGTATTTGCTACCAGATATGGGGGATGTCGTTACGTTAGTCATCGAGACTCGTTTTATCATCATCCGGGGGGTACCCGGTTGATTCTGTCGTGGTGTCGTTGCAGTGGTAATGGTGGTTTTGATGGGGATGTAGTCGAGAGAGGGAGACTTCAGATCTGAGTCGGATTCCGAGTCGGAGGAACCGGCTTCGGAATGAGAAGATGGGTGATATTCAGCCTGTGGACCTTGATCAGAGTGAGAGGAGGAGTGATATTGATTGTCGTCTCTTCTGTCGTTCGTGGGCTGGACTTTTAGAGGGTTAGGGCTGGTAGCTTGCTCCGTTCCATCCAGGTCAATGGAATCAGCATTGAGCGAAGTGTCCGCTGAGGTGAACTCAGGTGTCGGAGACTGATGATTGTAACGGCACTGCCTGTCAGTTTTATTTCATTCGAGTAATCAAATCAATGGGCGCACGCTAGTCTGGGGAGCGCACGCGTTTCTAAGGAGTATGATAAAGGGAGTTCTCTCCTCCATTGGGAAAGCATTATTGTGATAGGTTCTGTATTTTCCTTTACAGCATGCACACGAGGATACACAAAAACAAGGGATCTCGCAGATGCCATGAACAAGCGGCCTTGCCAGTGTTCTGGGAGAGGGCGAGAGACTTTGGGGGGCATAAATGTGATACAAAGACGGATAACAACCGTACCTGAGCTCTCGATCTCGCAGAAGCCATCTTCTTAGCATGAATCGTCAAGAGAGTGCCTTGTCCCGGCTTGTTGGGAGAAACGGATCTGGATTTGGGCTTATCGACAAGAACTGGGCTCGGTGCGGCGGGAGCGCCAGGTAATGAAGGAAACGACGATGAAGAGTCGGAAGCAGCAGCTGTCTTGAAGCTGCTGAAAGGATTGTACATGCTGCCAAATTGAGGGTGGGAGATGTCGGAAGTATCCAAGGTGAGAGGGCTTATTATTATTTTCTTTGAGAGACCTGGCAGCTAACGGGTTATGCTAAGCCAGGAGATTGCGCTCTGTCTGGGAATGGGTTCGGGGACCAGACCAGCCAGCCAGCCAGCCAGCCGGACGAGGCTCGAAATTAACGAAGTCAAAGAGGTGGCCAGGGTCCGACGAGCGGCAAAGCTAAGAATAACAATAATAATATTACGGGACGATATATTATTATTAACTGATGTACGGACCAACACACTTTTCGCCGGCTGGGACGTCGCAAGAGCTATGACCTTTGAGATCTTTGAGAATAGGATGTCGGAAATAGAATTAGATTGAGATCCGGGAGACGTACGGGTGGAATGAATATAAATATACCCGGGTGAAGTCAGAGGAGGTGTCTTGAATTGATGTCGGCGAAGGAGAAAGAAGAAGAGAAACAGGAAGACGGGCGAAAAAAAAAAAAAAGGAGGACTGGACGTTCGACGGAGGGAAACAATTAAACACCGACTCCTCCGCCAGATTTGTTCTTTTCTCTTAATTAATCTTATAATTAAACCCGATTTTTTATTTTTCCCTTCCAACAGGCCACTCTATCTCGTTATATATGTATATATACATACGGACTGTTAAGCAGCGCTTACGACCGCGAGGATATATTTAAAACAGATATCGATGCATACCAGACTTTTTCGAGTACTGCTATTCGTTTACAGGCTTCCAAATACAGAATATTATCAGATGCTTGCAATTCTATCTGAAGAAACGCGTTTGAACGCGTTTGATATTTCATGGGAAAAAAAAAAATTCGGAGGCTCAAATTTCCAGCTGGTGTTCGCTCGGTCAGGTAGCTCGGAGGCCTGGCAAACCCTGGCCAACTGCGATTATAATTTTTTACTTGATAAAAAATATAATATATTTTTAGCTTGTCAAGATGCAATGACTTTGGAAAGGGCGGGAACCTAGTCGTCTAACATTGACTCATCCGTCGGTGTATGTAATATGAAGTTTTTTTTTTTTTTTTCCACAAAGGATTTGGTGAAATAGCGACTGAAATGTTAATATGCCTTTTACACGTCATAATCATCTGTATAAACTTCAATCTATCTTTCTAATTTCGATCAATTCGTAAAGACACCGACTGAGATCGTTCGATATAATTAATTATAATAAAGCCGGCAGGAAATGCGACCGAGTTGCGGTTGACGTTCCCATCGTGTTGCTGTGTTGCTGATCAAAATGCAGGTCCCGCTGGTCCCCGCATTGTTGTTGTTGTGGTTTGCCAATTTCCCGGACGACCTCATCTCGCCGATATCATCCCTCCTTTTCACCATCACCGTCATCATCTTCCCCTTCCCACTTCTTCTTCTTCTTCTTCTTCTAATCACAACATCTTCGTTCGTGAAATATCGCCAGTTGGTACAATTTGCTCTCGCTCTCGCCCCTATCGCCTTCACTTCCGTCGTTACTTTACTTCGACGGTTCTCACGCTTTCTGAAATCCTTCCCGGTGACCCAAGCAAGCTCCACAGCCTGGTCACTGTTGACAGCCCCACCTCCCTCTCTCATTCCCTTCTGTTTTATGCCCTCTGCGCCATCCTCGACCCTTCCAAACGCTTCCAACCAACAATCTTCTCCCAATCAATCAGTCTCCTACCAACATGGAATCCATCCGTCAGTCCATCAACCTCACCATGCCTTATCAGGGCTCGGTGACGGTGGCTCCCCTCGTCTCGGGGAGGAGACGAATGGGAGCCTCCTCTCAGAACAGCCTGCCGCGGAAGAATATGGATATTTGGGACAAGAGATCCACCAATCGGAGACCAATTGTCTTTTGAATTCGCCACATCCCTCATCGGACGTCAAGGGCAAGTCCGTTACGAGAAAGAAATTCGGGTACCCAAATGCGAAGGGCAAGACCTACATTACAAAACTCCCAAATGGTAAAGAGACATCTGCCGTATAGCCAGTCATCACAAACATAACCGTCTAACAGTAATTATGCTTCAATAGAGGTCTTAACGCACACATTATCCTTCTTGGACCCCGTCTCTCTGACGAACGTGTCCTTTGTCTCACGCCGTTTCCACGCTCTGGTAACCTCACCTCACGCGTGGAAGGATGCATTTTCTCGGTATTTCCCACAGCACAACACCCACTCGGGCTCGGATGCCTACCCCGCCGGAGCCCGCTATTTCACCCGTCTATCCAACATGGGCACTCACCGCAGCGAATATATTCTGCGTACCCAACTCCTACGGTCGCTCAAACGGGGAAGACCATATGTCAATTCGGGGATAAAGCCGAGCCCATCCCATAATTCTTCCAACTTTTCAATGATAACGTACAATCCGAAACTCCACGAATCAACGGTTACCCATATCCATGCAGACTTTAATCGCAACAGAGTAATCGCTGCTTCTCAGTACACAGGATTGTACTCATATTCGGACCCCAGGACCGGATACGTAGAAGTTGAGCAGCGAAGCCATCCGGGATACTCCTCATTTGGATTGCAATATATTTCCGCCGAAGGCATCGGTGCTCTTGATATCTCAGAGTCCAGAGGCCAAGTCATCGGTGACGGCAGAGATACCTTTCCCTCTTTCTTTGTAGAGAGGGCAAACAGCACATTTGCCCCCGTTCGTTTCATCAACGAGCACGGGCCTGACGCATCCATTACGTGCATTTGGCTCGCTAAGAAGGACACTATCGTCAACACCTCTGCTCATACGATTGCTAGTGCTAGTGGAAGCTCGAAAGGTGTCGTTCAGTTTCAAGACACCTCCAATCGGTGGATGTCTTTCACCGTGTGTCCCGGTATTCCCATCCTTGAGATCCGCATCGATGATGGGTACACGAAAGCTCGAGAGCGTCGGAATCGAGTATGGTGCGTTGTCGTCAACGCTATCGGCGAAGTATGGTACATGAAGGGCAAGTTGCCCAAGAAAACGATCGCTCTCGGCCGTAACATGGGAGAACAACCAGAACAGGAATTCACCCCTTGGTTCTATATCCCTGCTACTCGCAAAGCAAACGCTCCCATCGGAATAGGGATCTTGACACCGGAAGACCTGAATGCAACTTTGGAAGTCGGACAACACCAGCAGGCATTAATGCATACGGAGCCGCAAGTCATGGCTTTGATGTATCGTGATCATTGGCGAGAGGATTACTTTATCGAAGCAGACTTTGGTGGGCAAAACTTTATCATTGGGTGTAAAGGTGAAGACGAAGGTCCAAACTCCATTAAGCGAAGAGCGACAATGAGAAAGTACAGTCGCATCCTAGATAATGTCCGTGAAGAAGCCATCTCAGAGGTCTTTATCAAAAACGTCTATGGGCGTGGATACCACAAGGAAATCGAAGAACTTGTTCCGAGAGCTCCCGATGAAGTCGATCCTCCTGACGAATGGCAAAGCGTGGAGCTCTCTATTCCACAAAACAAAGCGACGGATTACGTTTTCATAACCTCCACGTCGATTGATATGTCTAACATCGCACTTCTCTCACCAAACGAGGATCCATTGCTCACCCGCTCTAGTAGCCATCCGCTGGCTCCGCAACAAATCGTTGGACAGCTCTCTCGTCTATTTGCCATTGGAACAAATACAGGAGTCATACATGTATACAATGCTCGGCATCCGATTCCCTCTTCCTCCGATACAAATTTGCCACCTTTGCATACAATTACTACCGCATCGCCATCCATATCCAGCTTGGCATTATCATCTCTGTACCTTGTTCACGGTGGCACAGATGGACTGGTACAGGCCTGGGATCCCCTCGTCTCACTCACCGAGCCGATCCGAGCTATTCACAGTCGCTTCTCAACTCGTGCAAGGCGAAGATTGGCACAAGCCGCAAACTCCATCCATGGCATCGGAGAAAACCAATTCGCGGCACGGGCAATATTTTTAGACCCGGACCCGACACAGTTGCGAGGAATTGTTGCCTTGGGAACTCACATCCGCAGCTGGAGTTTCAGCTCTTCGATTGAAAAAGTGCAAGAGAACAGTAATACTCGCCGACGAAGAAAGAACGCTAGAAGAGGCAGCAATAACGGGCCTTACCTTGGTACATCAGGAATTTCTGGCAAGGGAAGAGCTGGCAACTCTAGTAAAGCGCCCCTTCCCAGGGACATTATCGACGAGACCGAGAGGATTGCCCATACGAGGTATCAGGATGAAGCCAAAAAGGCGAGGATGGCTGAGAGATTCGGCGTAGGTCATGACGCGATGAAGGGCATGACGGAAGAGGAGATGGTCATGTATGCTATGATGATTAGCGAAGAAAGCTTTGAACGGGAGAGGGGCTTGAGCGAAGAGAGCGGAGGGACAGAATCTAGTGCTGGTGTTGAAAGTGCGTTTGGAGAAGGGGAAGAGGTTTGGATATATAGCGAAAGTAACGGAGGAAGTGCCAGCGCAGGGTTCTCTGAAAGCCCTGGCAGCCCACGCGACTGGACGGAATCCGCGCAATTCGAGGCAGGGCCTTCCTCTGGCCTTGCAAGTATGCCTTCAGATACAAATGATGACGAGGAGCTTGCCAAAGCTCTCCAGGAATCATTTGACCTGGAAGATATCCAGCCCCCGAACGGCGATATGGGTATTCCCATCAAATTCGCCAAGAATAAGAATAAAAAAGACAAAGGGAAGGGAACTTTTGCCGGAGTATCGAACTCCGGCCCATCGAATGCGAACCGGCGCCGTGGGAGTGACGGGCAATTCGACCGTGACTTGGAATTGGCGATACAACTGAGCATGGTGAGTTTATTTTCTCCTTAACTAACAAACAACGACCATTCGCTAACATGTAGAAACAGAAGCAGTGAAATCATGTGAAACTTTGATAGTAGTACGGGGATGCCAGAATGACTACCATAAACTCTTTCTCTCAATTTTGATACATTGCGTCTATTTTGTTTCTTCATTTCGACCATTCCGCTCCGAAGACCATTACTCATCAGGTAGGGTTGCGGAGTGATTTCTTTTCGCATTCGCAACATCAGCCACGTATTGGCAGATGTAAACTTTTTAATATAATTGATGTTATAGTTTTCTTGCTTGACCATAGTATAGTAATACCCCTTAGGCATCCGACTTGTGAGCGAGAGTATTCCCGAGATTAGAGGGTTCCGAATTCTGAGCTTTGGCAGAACGATGGTTCGGCGAATCTTTCCCGATCGAGTCCAAGCGAGTATGAGATATGGGACTATTGAATTTTTCCAACAGTCTCGGGGACCTGCGAGCTTGGTATGCATATATCAGACAGCCAAAGGAGGGTTTCTCCTTAACCGAACCCCATTGTGATCAGTATTTTGTTGACCAAGGAATTGGCACCGTTGGCCAAGAATCTCGATTCGGGCGCAGCATCTGATAACTCCACATCTATGAACTACATGCGTCTTTCCGATTTGGAACTATTCCGCGAGTCACCGCCATCCAACAGTTCACGTATGTCTTCTACAGTAAATTCGGGCTCAATTTTATGGATGTGAGCACCCTTGCCGATGCATGATAGGGCTGAGTATTGTACTTTCACGCTTTTGTTCAGGGGTCGCATATCCGTATTATCGGTACTACATCAGGGTATGTTTGGATCTGTTCATGATCCATTTACATACTTCAGCTATTGACGTAAAAATAGTATATAAGTAATTCTAATATAGCTATAATCTGTGAACAAAGGTGAGGTAGTTTATATATATGAAGATGGTGGTTCCACTTGATCAATTGATGCTCTAGGTTTCTTTTGCGAAATCGGAGTATTCAGTCTTTCATACCATATTTGTGAGGTAGTTGGTAGAGAGTAGCGTATACACTACTTCTATTCTTCTATTCCTTTATATATATTCTTCATAGATCGATAAAATGAAGTCATTTTTATCTCTGCTAGCCGCTGCGGCTTGTATCGCTCCCACGGCATTCGCAAACCCACTCCCCGCGAGCAAAAACATTCAAGCTGATGTCTGCAAAGAAGTCGTTCTTATAGTCGATTTATTGAAATTGAACAAGGCTACACCTTTTTGCAGTTCTTTCTTGGGGATCAAAACTGCAACCGTCCAGGCTACCACGGTTTCCACTTCGTTCGCTACCGCTACTATTACGAATGATGTTTATACCACCGTTACAGAAATCGCATCGACTGAGTAAGTCATATAGGAAACGACCACAAGACTAATAGGAAACCTCATATTACTGTAAAGCTTCGATTTGCTGAATAATAACTTGCATTTAAATTCAGAGTCATAGCCTTGACGGATGAAACCACAGTTGCGACAGTACCTACTACCGTCTCAACCGAGGTCGTTCCATTTGTGACTACGGTAACAGTAACTTCGGCTCCAGCTCAATATGTGATCTTTACAACCATCTATACCACTCCGGGCGCTCGAGCGAGAAGCGCAACGGTTAAAAGAAGAGCCGTATGCACCATCAAAAAACCACTCCCGACATACATCACCAAGTACGCCTCATCTGCCATCTGGAACGCCTGCAGGTCTCTTTCCATCACTGCACCCACCGTCACAGTCACGACACAAACCGTCCAACCGGCTACCGTCACCAGCAATGTCGTCTCAACAATCACAAACACCGTCTACGCCACCAAAACCGTCAGCACGACGGAAATCATCCAAGTCACTTCGTACGACCCCAAGACCCTCACCACAACTTCCACGGTCACGAGCTTCACCACTACCACTTTACCACTACAGCAAACTGTCACATCGACTATCGCTATCCCGTTCGTGACACCGTATTGTGTTAACATCCTGCAGGAGAATAAACTATACTATTACGGATATATCTCCTCGGATAGAAGGAACGAGGGATTAGATAGCTTCGGTGTCCCTGGTGGAGATTATGGTCTCAGCCTTTGTTGTCAGAAATGTTACGAAACTCCCGACTGCTCTCTTTGGAAGTAAGTAATTATTTTTTAAATTTATAACCCCTCTCATCCATCATATTTAAACAAATATATATGCCGCGTGAAGATGATATATGAATGAACAAGCTAATACTTATATTTATAATAACAGTTACAAGAATTACTCGACTGGCCCTGAGTGCCAAGTCCTCCGAGGACAAGATCAGCTTGCCACTGGTGTGTCTGCCACTTGTCCTAGGGGAATTGACCCCAATTCCAAACTGACAGGGCCGGGAACGAGCAAGGAGAGCGACGATAGTGGGTATTATAGCACTGGTATCGGTCCTTGCTTTAAGGGTGATTTTGCTTGATTCGGGAATAAAATATAACACTTTTGATGTATAGAGTGTAATACTGTATATATATGTATGTACGTAGTAATAAGTTTTCGATATTTTGTCTACCATGAATAATAATTTAGTACAATATAATAAAATTTAACACCAACATATCAAAGTAAATATAATTCTTTTTTTAAACTTTTTATTTGTGTCTCATCACACCTCCAAATCCTTCCACCACTTTCAAGTATTCCTCCTCGGATATCCACCTTACGTAACTAATCCCCGCCGAGTTCTCGGTACCCTCTTCCCGTTTTATTACTAGTAAACTGATAGCGGGAGCTCCGAAGCGTATCAGACAAAGGTTGTTGCATGGTTGTTGTGAGGATTGTATTCTCTTTTCAATGTTCATTATAATCAAATCTGGGGCTGCCCAATTGTGAATAAAGCTCGGGTATTCAAAGTGATTGAAGTGTTTTAATTTTGGGAATATCACCGGGTCGAGCGTGCAATCGGGCTGCCATTTATATATGTATGTATACCAAATCAGTATAAACGCATACCTCAAATTACGAGTTTGAGGAAAATTGAAGAATGAGTAATTGGTGATCTTACGTAATGATCCAGCGGAGTAACGGAGAGCGTTTCAAGGTTGGGTAACCATTTTCCAATCTTCTCCACATCACCATCTCTTATATACTCCTCTTTATTCCCAAACTTTGCAATCAGATAAATTTGTACCTGCTTCAGTGAATCTGCATGACACTGCAAAGCATCCAACCAATCCAGACCCTGTTCGTAATGGAAGGATATATTAACCCTCGTTAGATTCCGCGCGCTCGTTAAAAAACCCGGTAGACTAAGCCTATCACTATCGGAATCTTTATAAGACGCATATCTCAAAAATTTGTCAATCATTGTCGCCGGCAACGTCATCGTCGTCGTCGAACCGCCGCCGCCGGTTCGAAGCCCGATAAACGGAAACATCATAGTCTTCATCTCCACTTCCATCAACGGCGAGTTCTTCACAATATCATTTTCCAGGAATACGTTCATCATTTCCGCTCCAATACCGTACACGTAACACCGTTGAAGTTGGCTCAAACTGATAGTTCTTCCTTTGAGACTTGCGTCCTGACGACACATAAAGCAGGTCATCCACTCACCGTACCCTTTGCTTATATTTGTCCAAGACTCCGGTACGGAGCTAATGTGACCGAATGCGGGTCTGCTCATCGCAGCTCTCAATATGGCGATATTGTGACCGGATGCGGGGTCTAGATTGTGACAGTGTAATTCCTGAAGAGTCCTTTGACAGCTGTGGAGGATGGCAAAGACGACGTGGTAGGCGCCCAGACGGGGACAGGAGCGAAATTCGAGGTATTTCAGATGTGGTATATTCATCGTATGGCATTTAGAGAATAACGATGCAGTTATCGAGATGTTTAGTCTTGTGATGAGGTTACGGGGGGAGAACATCATTGTGAGTGTGTACGGCTCTAGGTTTTCGTAACTGTCGTATCCGTTTGGGGTGTACTCTGGGTCCTGGTGGAGGCTGTATGTATATTTTCTTCAGTTTCAGCAGCTTAGGAATTTTTTGAAGGGAGCGGAGAAAACAGGGGAGGTTACGTGTGCTTACGATATATTTCTGAGCTGTCGGCGCGGGATCTCTGCTAACAGTTGTCGAAGAGAGATATTGAAAGCACTGTGTACCGTCTTGGTCTGTGGCGATGATTTGAAGCGGATGTTTCTAGGTTCTATGATGATGATGCTGCTATCATCCTTGGGTGGGCGAATAATCTCGATCCCCTGTAGATAACGGAGGGAGATGTCGGTCGAGGCTTTCGCAAATGCATCTTTGATATCTTGTTCGCTTGTGCCGAACTTGATGGGTACGGTGATCTTGAGATTTCGGTTTAAGAATGGCAGAGACCATTCATGGAGTTTTTTGCAAGTGAGTCCGATGTTGGCAAGGTCGGTTGCAGACTCGATCTATATATTTTCGTATCAGAGTATATCAGGTATTGATATATCGTGCATTGTACGATAAATTGAACGTAGATTGGACGGTCCTGAGCTTGGCATCAGATGTATATATATATCAAACTCATAAAACTTACATAGGAAAATACTTGTTCGAGCAGCTCTCCTGGAAGTTGATAAATGGCAGGCATGCCGATATCAACAGACGAGGTTTCGTTGGTGGGAGATGTCGCAGGTCGAGGGACTTCGCGGCCGCAGCGGTTGGGCTGTGGTATATCCCGCAGTTTCCAATGTTTAGACCGGTGTCGTAACATATGGTAGTACTGCCTCAATTAATAGTGGCTGTTTGGACTGCCTAGCTACTCCGCATTTAGAATATTTCGAATCGCCACCAGCACTCTGTAAATGGCTTGCAGTTGTCTTGTAAATCAGCCGCGCAGCACGAAAGTTTACTGAGGATCAAGTTTCAAAATTACCGCGCTCAGAGTGGTCTCGTACCCAGGCTCAGACGACTATTACTACCCGACGCCAAAGACGCAACGAGGCGCCAAGGACCTCAATGTTCTGAGATTTCGTCTTGACTTGCCCAAATCGCCTACATTGCATGATAAGGAAAGGATAGCCGAGGCCCCAACCGGGAACAAGTGAATATGTGTTGAACGAGTGGTATTTCCCAAAAGGTGAACCGTTTAGAAGCCCCTTACGGCTTTGGTCGGAGATGCAAGATGACGAATCAAAAGTGCATCCGGGTATTCCGATTCATCTCATTTGCGGAATATCTATAGCAGATACCTCAAACTATAATTGGATCACAAAACGGGCCAACTTCAAAGCTTGCAAAGTGTGGATCATGATCTGCATTAAATCCTCCACCTTCTCATCCCCAAAAATGTCACGCATGCTAATTACATTATTTTATAGAAAGGAAAAAAGAAAGAAGAGGAGTTATAGTAGTCACCAATTAATTATGAGCATTACATACACAGAATACCTTTTAATCCATGTGGTATACTCTTTTCGCAATGCAGCAAGCAACCCAACCAAAAAAACGATACTCTAAGAATGGCGTAGACTGTATTACAATTCCACGATTCAACGAGGAAACCAAAAACTCAAAACGAACTGGGTAAATAACTAAGGCTGGGATTGATTAGGAGTCGACCTTTTCCGCACGGCCACCAGCCATACCTTCAACTCTTCGGGACTCGAGAACAGCACCAGGGTTAGCCTCCAACCATTCCTCGTAGTCGACAACATCGGCGTCACGTCCCTTGGTTTCAGGGATGAAGAAGAAGGTGATGACAGCACCCAAGATGTTGCAAGCGAAGAAGATCCAGAGGACATTTGGAAGACCAATCTTGTACGAGGCGAGCCAGTTGAAGAGAATGGCGGAGAGAATGGCACCGCACTTGCCGACGGCAGCGCTGAGACCGTGAGCGAAACCACGGACACGGGAGGGGAAAACCTCAGCTGGGACGATGAAAGTGGTGGCGTTGGGTCCGAAGTTGAAGAAGAACTGGGCAAAGGCGAAGAGAACGAACTTGCCTGCGGTTGGGATATGGTTGTAGTCACCAGCGAGGATACCGAACATGAGAGCAGTGATGAGGAAACCACCTATCTGGATGGTCTTGCGGCCGAGGATTTCGATAAAGGCGATAGTGAAAAAGTATCCGGGAACGTATCCAGCAACAGCAATGATCAAGTTGCCGAGAGCGTTCTTCATGAGCTTGTGGTATTGGTTCTTGCCGGTAGTGAAGCCGATAGCGGAGAGGATGAAAGATTGATTCAAGTTGACACCATAGAAGGCGACATCGACCAAGAACCAAGTCATGGCAGTTCCGAAAAGAGTCTTGAAATGGCGCCATTCGCTGAAGTAGACAAAGAAGGTGTTGAACTTGGCATCTTCGACACCGCCGGCGAGAAGGGCGGGTGGGGCAACACCGGCACCAGCAACGGCAACAGATGCGCGACGGACTTCCTCGGTATCAGAACCGTCAGCAGTCTTTCCGGCGGTAGCGGCCAAAGAGGAGCTGGAACTGGACTTGGAGTTGAGTTCTTGCGATTGAAGGAACTGCTTGCCCTCAGGCATGGTGAGACGCGGCCAGAGAGTAGCGAGAGCAGGAATGATGGCAACACCCATCTGGATACGCCAAACGGCGTCCAATTGACCGTAGTGACCATCAATGTTGAGGGCCTTCTGGAAGCAAGCCAAGACGATGATGGTGACAATGGAGCCGGTGAGAGTACCCCATCCCTGGTTGGAGAAGATGAAGCCGAGAAGCATACCACGACGACGCAAGTGAGTACGTTCCGAGGTGATGGAGGCGGACATTGGGTAATCACCACCAATACCGACACCCATGAAGATACGCCAGCAGAGAATCCAAACCATCTTGGAGTGGGGGTCTGGGATACTGTTGGGTAGAGATATAACCATGATCATACCGATGATACAAATGATAAGTTCCTTGCCGTAGACGAATCGACGACCGAAAGCATCGCCGAGGAATCCGAACGAGATCTGGCCGATGACATTACCAAAGTTTGCAGCACCGTTGACGCAACCACGAAGGAAGAAAGGATAAGAGTCAGAGTTTCCGCCCCAGTATTCGTCAATCCAAACCGGGGTAACCAAGTTGATAATGAAGAGATCGTAAGAGTCGAGGAAGAAACCGACACTAATATTATTATTAGCAATACAATTGAATTTACATGGTAGCACATTTCTAATCTGTTCATTTCTTACCCAGCAATGAGAAGTAACTTGAATTCGCCTTTGGTCAAGAAACTGAGCTTGCCCTTGAGTGGTTTGTTTTGGTCATATTGTTCCTGCACGTCGACGTCAGATCGATCATATTAGCCGCCGGTGCTCCACTTATATAATGGCTCGACAATGGATCTTTTAGAAAAGATGGTAACGACTTACGAATGAGATGGGATTACCATTCTCGTCGACGTCGTAACGCGAGAAACCTTCTTCCTCCCACTTCATGATGTCGAATTTATGCGAATGAAAGGGGTGTGTTGTTCTTCAGGTGGAATGCTCGACCAAGACTTCGACAAGAGAAGAAAGAAAAGAAGCTTTCGTCAAGAAATTTGACGAGAAGACTTGGTATTTGGGGGTTGAATTGAAAATTAATCTTGTACCACCAAAAGGCTCGTCAGATGCTGGCGGACCCGAATCGATTGTTCAAAGACCAGGTTATGGTTGTTGGGAAGGCCGAGATCGAAAGGAATGAAGATTCAAGTCAAAGTTCGAATGCCAGAAGCCCTTTTTATATCAATAAAATCATGAAAAGAGAAATCCGTGATGATAGGGACACGGAGAAGAATCGCAACCTGTTCCAGGCAGTCGCGCGAAGCCTGGCTGGCAGTGAACTGCAAGCTGCAGAAGCTAGGACTGCCCGCATGAAATAATCGAAAAAGAAAGCACTCAAAGGTGACTATCGATTAAATGCATGTCAGTGACATCCATTTTACACACCATGCGGCTAGGTAGCAGTCAGGGCCTTTTTGGGGGCGGCCCCCGGTCAGTACTGACTGAACTGACTGACTGGTAGATAGGTTGATTGACTTTGACTGATTGATTTGGGTGCAAAGTCCACTTCTAAGTGACCCTCCCGGAGGATGGCTGCTGGGTCCTGGCCGAGGGAGCCAACATCAGCGATATATCAGCGATACCAAGCCAACCGAGCTTGCTTGCTTTTGGCCGCCCTTTCGATCGTTCAGAATTCTTCTTTTTCAAGCGAGATTTCAGTCTCGCAAACCGTTTTTAAGCAATGCATACCTCCCAAATATTTTAACGCCCAGTCCCCCCGGACAATTACGCTATTACACCACAATCACCCCCCCCAGTTAAGGCGGCCTCTCTTGTTTTCGCCTGGATGAAAAGGCCGTTGTCGCAGAATGGCATGCATTATGGTGGCAGCAACGTGGTGATCACTTCAACTAAACCAACCATTATCATAACAAAGCTTTTGATATCAGGTTAGAGCCAGCCAGCCGTCATACAAGGCCACACCAATAACCAACATTAGTCTTAAGTCGGCAGAAAGGTATTTGAGATACCCTGAATGTTCATTTGTTGTATTTCCTCGCTCCTTGGCTTTTTCTTTTGGCTATGTTTGGGGTCAAATTCGTACGATTTGAGTGTATCGCATGTCGACTGGTCTCGAGGGAATGACAAGCCCGCAAGCGTGAAAATAAAGGCAAGTCATCGGCCGCGTATCCGAAGGGCCCCGCTGATTCCAGCTCACTCCTCATCCAATGGAATGAAAGCGTGCTCCTCACCAGCTCTGTAGCATTCTTGGTTGATACAATACCCGGGATGTTTCTGCACATGGGAACCTTATTTTCACCCTACACCCTTTGACAAAATAAGGCCTCTCTATTCCAACACAGGCAGCTGCGATTCTCTCGATAAATTTTCGATAGTGTCTCTGATACTTTGGTGGACCTCACCGCCTCGGAGGAGCCTCGTATTCTCTTCTCTAGACTTTTATTTTTAAAATCAAAAAAATCGCCCTTACGCGACATCCATCGACAAGATTTATCCAAGAATCTTGGGGATGTAGACCAAGGTCGGTTCTGCATTTTGCTTTCCAGCCCCCGCAATAGCCAAGTCGGTGTTTTTCCTCTTTCCCAAGACTTAATACTTATTTCTCTTACTCTTTGGGCTTCCTTGGCCGATGGCGATCTTGGTTTGCTTGTTTTGCTGGAGTTCGAATTCTTTGTCACTTGCATCGATATTTCGGCGAACGCCAGAATGGTTTTTGACCGAAAGCATGGCCACATGCCGGGATTTGTAGGCAACCATTGGTTTCATGATTCAAAGAAAAGCTGGGTGGACGAGCACTACAGCGAAAAACGTTTGATGGCAGGTGTGTAGTGGTGGTTTTGGATTTTGGCTCTTCCCTCGAACGTGGGGTGGATAAAGACGAATGTCGTCCAAATCGACCAATTATAGAGGCGTTCTCGTCAACGTGCCGCAACGGGTGGCCCTGATCTGCCGAGGCGGTTGCACAAGATCCCTGAACAGGGCTAAACTAGATACGGTTAGCGCCCTTGTAGCTGTTTATGATTCAAAACGTTGTTGTCGGAAATCATTAATCACTTGCATGTAGTAATTACAAGCCTGCAAGGTAAACGCGGACGTTGTAATCTCGCCACGTAGTAAAAACTGAGAATTTTGTCAAATAGCCTTATTCCCCGGTTCCCACAACGTTGTGAGACAGATGCCAAGGCTCAGGAAGGTGAAGACCGTGGTCACGACTGTGAATCGATTTTGAATACCTTTTCGAATGTCACAATTGCACAACACGCAAAGATTGCTATATTGTGCATGTGGAGAGTGTCTAATCAATCGAAAAGAATCAAGATCCACCCGGATCTTGTCCGCCGCTTCAGTGTGACGAAAAACATCCTGCTATGCCAATGTTCTCTTCGGCGAAGGCTTGTTTTTGTCATACGTGCATACACGATTGGCTTTCTGGGCAGGTATCTTGGTCATCTGGTCGGCTTCCGGGCGACGAAAGGGAACATTGACCCCTGTGGCCTCTAGAAGAAATAAGGGAGGGAGAAGGAAGAACGCCACTATGCAGCATCTCGCCTAATCTGCAGGTTATCTCTTCTCCCGCAGCTGAACTTTGAATTTTCTTTTTCTGTGTCATGAGTTTCACGAGGCAGCATTCTCGAATCTTAGAGGCCCAGACTCTCTTGGGCGAATAAGCTTTGCCAACAAACAAACAGAAAACATGGAGAGACATATTGCGGCGTGTGTGTCTTTTCTGATCATTCTGTCTGAGAGAGTTTGTCCGGGACCCGAGGGTACGGGTGGGGGATTTAATTCCGACTGCAGGATTGGGCAGGGACAAGAACAGTCGGTGGCGAGGTGGGGTTTGTTCTCGCATGAAGAGAAATATTGGTTCTGATATATATCGTTAAAACTGGTCCAATGGCTAGTCTTGACCACAAGACTATCCAATGGCGTGCATGAAGGTGCTGGAAGCAGGCTTGAGATCGCCTATTTTACCCCGTTCGAGATCGATATATCCCCTGTGATGTGGAATGTCGTGGGCTGGGCGGGGCAACGATGCGGCGTCTCTGGGGTGTCACGCGTGCCTAGTTGTTCGTTCCAGCTGCTGCCTCATAATAAATTGGGGGTCCAGCAGCGGAACTATATCGCTCGCGTGAGAACTTTTTTGGTTGTCTTTTTTGATTTTGAAGTGTCTCTTTTTTTTGCTTTCGCCTTGACTGAGGTATGCTTGCCCACTAGAGGGTTTGTAATAGCTTTAGGCGGGCCGATGACTGCATAGCGTATTCCAGGCAGCAAGATACCCGCAAATGTAGAAACTTTTACTCTACATCAACACTTATGCGAAGTGTTCGACTGATGTTTATGAGAGGTGGTAGCTAGGAGCTCCGGAGGATTAAGTCTCAAGACAATTTACTAACCACGACTGGTGTTGACGAACAGCCCATTTGCCTTTCGGATGGAAGTAAGAAGTTTTGCCAATGTCTAGGCTTTCTTATAATAGTTTGTGACCATGCATACGATAAATGATTATCGTTTCTATCGCAAAGCGTAACCCGCATACCGGGTGCCGGTCCTATGATTATCATATCTGCATCGTGATCGCACACCGAAAGCCCTTTCTAGACAAGAGAAGCTCTTAAAACGGAGTTCATTTTCTCAATCAGATAGCGCAGGCTAGGTTTTTCTAGGTCCGCCACCGTTGTAATTATTTTAGGAGATCAAATGCTGTAAAATAGCAACCGGGCATGTCACTTAGCGTGATGAATACTTCAGATTCGCGATCCCTTCGGCGAGCCCCGGTAAACTCTGGGAGGCGAAGGAAATTTCTCTTGAATGTGTCCAAAAAAATGCCCATCAGCAAGCCAATGTGGCAAGACAAACCCGGGTGATAATTACTTTGATTCTTTTTCCTTTTTTTTTTTCCTTTTTTTTTTTCCTTTTTTTTTTTTTCCTTTTTCGAAAGATCATATTTTCGAGCAAAGGAAAACTTTTTGGGAGGTTGAGCCCATGTTCTTTGATTATGGCTTCTGATTGGTTCCCATGTGACGCCGGTTGGGTTAACGTTGGCTTTAAGAATTGGGGTCTCTCGTTAGTCCGGCACTAATCGCACGTGGACCTCTGAACTTCCTCCCGAGGAGCTAGGTAAACTCGTACCATCCGAATGGAATTGATCTCTTTCGATCAAATCAGGGACCATCTTTTGTGCCCACTCGCGTCTTGTTGGAAATTGGGGAACAGGGGCTTGAAAGAAAAAGCGTCATCGCTTCGTCCCCAAAAACCCAGAAACCCTTGATAAAAAACAGGTATGATCCTAGACGAGGACATCCTAGGTGCAGGTCGTCACATTAGATCTCATTTTTTTTTTTTTAAAAAAAAAAAATTACTCTCTTAGAGGGACACGAACTTGGCGAGTACAGAAGGTTGTAAGCCAAGATTGGGGTTAAACGAATTTCATACCATATGGGTTTGATCAATTGAATCCGAGGAGATTGTGATACTGGAGGGATTTGTTCCAGGATTTGCGTATTTGATTCGAATAAGTAGGTCTTAATTCCATTGTTTAATTCTCGAGAAGTGATTATATTATGTCGATATTAGGATCTCGAGATCGATCGTATTGCAATAAATCGACTCGAACGTTCAAACTCCATGAACTCCAAGTGCAAGAAGTCGACGCGACAGATGACGACTGGAGAAGCATCGAAAATTCGATATTCTAGAATAACTTGCATCTTTCCGAAAACCCGCGGCTTCCAGATGCTCTTTGAAGGACTTCGTACCTTAGTGATGCCTCCTAGTCTTGTGGTCAAGAAGCTCAGCGAGGGAGTGATGCCAATGCTTGAATGCGTGTTAGTCTTATTGATGTTATGACGCCACAAAACACTACCGGGCAGCTCCCCTGTCACCGCCACGCCACGAGCGCCACATTGGCGGGCATACGCGCTGCACGTCTCCCCACCTCAACTTCCAAAGACGCACCACAGCGACGGATCCTTGGACAACTGTTTTGATACATCTGTACATCCAAATCTCCAACTGATCTCTCGAGCCCTCGTGTATAATCCAGTAGCAGCACCGTTATCATCCAGTGATCGCAATGTCAATTCCGGGTGCTCCGACAGCGAAGGAGAAGAAGTACGACAGACAGCTTCGTCTTTGGGGAGCTGGGGGGCAAGAAGCTCTTGAAACAGCTCACATCTTACTGGTAAATGCCACTGCTGGTGGAACGGAGACTTTGAAGAATTTAGTCTTGCCTGGTGAGCTGCATGCTATCATTTTAGAGCCGTCTAAATTTATAATTAACCTATATCAAACTGTTTAATAGGCGTTGGACAGTTCACAATTGTCGACCATGCAGTGGTTACCGATGAAGACCTTGGAACCAATTTCTTCCTGGACGAGACGTGTATCGGACTTTCGAGAGCTCAGAAAACATGCGAACTGTTATGCGAGTTGAACCCCGATGTTAAGGGCAATTTTATCGACGATGTGCGTGGCCAATTTGGTGTTTCGGCAATACATTTTATCGCTAATGCTGGACTGTTCTAGAGCATCGAAAACGTTATAAAATCGACACCCGAAAAGCTAAAAGCCTTTACTATCGTCCTTGTCACCGGAGATATAACCACATCCACCCTTCTCGCTTTAGATCACATTCTCTATCCGCTCGATATTCCACTTTTCCACCTCAGATGTGTCGGTTTCAGCTTTACCTGCCGTGTCGCCATGTCAGAACAGGCAATAGTCGAAACACACCCTGCTGCTACAATCGATCTACGTCTCCTCAATCCCTTCACCGAACTTCTAGCTCTCGCGGAAGAAAAGGCTGGTACTATGGACGATAAGGAAAAGATGAGCACACACGACCATGGACATATTCCATACGTTCTCATCCTCCTCCGAACCCTTAATGACTGGAAATCAACACACGACGGCAAAGCACCCTCAAACTACTCTGAGAAGAACGAATTCAAGTCCCTCCTTCGAAGTAAAATGTGGAACGCGGACGAAGAGAACTTTGAGGAAGCTATCGCTGCAGTTCTACCGCATTTCAACCCGCCGTCGGTCCCATCTTCTACAAAGGCGGTGTTTGAAGATGAGAAGTGCAAATCATTAACGTCCTCCTCAGCCAACTTTTGGATCATTGCGCGTGCGGTTAAGGATTTTACGGAAGGGAAGAATGGTGGATTGTTACCCTTGCCTGGCGCGTTACCAGACATGAAAGCCGAGTCAAAAGATTACATTACATTACAGAATGTATTTAAATCTAAAGCACGGGCCGATTTAGCCCAAGTTCTGGAAATCGTAAAATCTCTGCTAAAAGAGTTAGAGAAGGAGGAGGGTTCGATCAGTGAGGATGAGGTGGAGACGTTTTGCAAACATGCGGGATATATTAAATTGATCAGAGGGAGGAGTCTGAAGGAGGAGTACGAGAGTAGCCCGAATGCTAAGAAGATCTGTAAGAACTTTTCAATTGGACTTTTAAGCTGAATGATATCGGGTAGGGATACGCTAACTTTGATATAGCGAATGAGATTTCTGATCCGGCTTCGTTGATACATTATTATCTCGGTCTCCGGGCCTACGAAGCTTTCATTTCAAATGAATCGAATAGGAAACGTATCGCCCCAGGAGTTGAAGACTCGGCGGTCGAAAGTGATGCGGTAAGGTTAAACAAACATGTTGTCGAACTGCTCGATAAGCTCAGCATCACTCATTCGGAGGAGCTTTTGGAGGCTACTTCGAAAGCTATCGGAGAGATGTAAGTTTACTCCCCTCTTTCTAAAGTTCTGTTTATACTAGTGCTAATATATCTGGATGATGATTTCTAGCGTTCGTGTTGGTGGTGGTGAATTGCACAATATCTCAAGTCTGGCGGGCGGTATTGTTTCGCAGGAGATTATAAAGGTCATTACGAAGCAGTATATTCCGATGAATAATACGGTTGTTTTCGATGGTATTACTAGCCGAACAGAGGTTTTTGAGCTATGATGCTCGTCATTTCATATCCCATATTCTGGTCGTGGAGAGAAGATGGGGGGATTTGCTGTGGGAGATTTGTGCATTTGAGAAGCGCTCTGCTTATGCATACTAGTACTTAGCATTAGCCTTGTATTGATGCTTCAGCAGCGAGACACAAGTACTTAACATTACGAGACAACTTGACATTGCAGATTAGTACAACAAGCAAGTTAAAAGCAATAGAAAGAATCATTCTTCGGGCTCTTTTGAGAGCGAAAATCTAAGCCACACTTGCTTTCAAGACGAACTTACGTTTGCAGATGCCGATATCAGAATTGCTAACTTTATATACCGTACATTTGATTTCACCGTCAGCGACCTAATCACAGCCATATTAACCTAGTTGGCCAAGTTCAACGACTTGAGCGGAAGGCGGTTATTTTCTATCTTGTGCTGTTGCTGTTGCAATTAGGATTTGCGGCGGATTTCTTTAAACGTGTGTTGCTGTGGCGTGATGGACTCTTTGTTTCCTAAATAAAGAGCTTGCGCCAACCGTCGCCAACCTGCTTGTCGCGTCTCAGCTTCAAACATCGATGCATCAACATCGATTTTTATATCGCGATAGGTCTGGTACGCATATAGCCCATGCCCAATTATCTCTACAAACCTCTCAATCATATCTGAAATCTTAGGTGGAGAACTTCAACATGGCGCAAATCGCCTTGATTAGAGACCCACGGCCGACCATCCCAACCGAACTTCTAACGCCACAGGAATGGCTGAATTTCGGCTTCGCCATCAATGAAAAGGAACAAGCACCAGAACACCTTCACTTTGAAGCCAAATGGAACCTCCCGCTTTTACAAAAGATTGCCGCGAAACGATGGAAGGAGCAAGGCAAGAAAGGTGCCATCCCGCCTCCAGGTCCGATCAATGTCAGTCAGATGGATTCTGTGGTTACCATCAAGACAGAACCTGACGAGCTTGCCGCTTCTTCACCGGGACACCTTGATATAGTTCCCGAAGGAAGGGGGAGGAAAAGGAAAGTATTGGTGGACTACCGTGATTTCATTACTGGGCTGGATCTTGGCGATGACGAGGCAGAAGAAGAAAGGGGGTGGGCCTTTTCAGACGACCTTGATGAAGATGAAGCTGTCATACGAAAGGGGAGAAGGAGGCGGTCTAATATTTTTTCTGATGGCGCCTTACAAGATGGATCGGACAATCTCCCAAAGCCACCGTACTCCGGGAAGAAGCGTGGGAGACCGAAGAAGGTACGAGGGGAGCATTTTCGGAGTGATGATATCACGATGACAGATATACCTTCCTCTCCTATCAAGTTTCTTGACTCCCAGCGTCCAAAGAGACAGGCTTCAGTGGATGCGGCGAATAAGGTACATGATTTGCATTCGTCGATGCGCATTCCATCGCCAAGGGACGACTCGAAGAAAGAACCGAATGTTCCACAGGGCCGTACGGATCACGTTTTGTTTAAAAAAAGGGTTAGCATGAAGTCAAGCTCGGGAATGAAGTCAAGCTCGGGAATGATGGAGACTCCTAAAAGCGCCCCGCTATTACCTCCTCAGGGTCTCTTCAAAATCCGTGGTTCTCCTGGACCTCCGACCCAAAGTCAACTCCCTGGCGATATCCTTTCTACGGCTGGAGAGCTGTCGGCTCAATTAACGGAGGATGACGAACCTTCGAGCCGCCCAAGCTCTGGATCTGGATATAAGAGTCCATCATCCACCGATGCTGACACAAGCTACCCCGCCGCCGTGCTTTCACTTCCAGATCTATCACCTCTCATCGCTGCCACCATTCCTTCTTGCCCCGAATATTTTAGCAGACAGGCACATATCTGCCCCCTTATTGGAGGAAATCCGCGAACGCTGGTCTGCCCAATCGGCAAACCTAAACCTAACGCGCCGATCCAGACAAAAGGATATCTAGCCATTCAACCAGCTTGGAATCCTCACGCTCCACGGGGAGCTGGACAAAACGGTAGTATCATGCAACTAGGAGCGGGTGGTTTAGACCCAATTGCAACCGTTCAGTCCAACTTTCCTGTCTTTGTCGCACGAGGGAGGAGTCAATGGGAATACTGTGGCCAATATGTCCTAGCGGAAGTCGCAAAACTTAATAACATTGAGCGACTATTACATTTGAAAGGCAAATTGTTGGACCACTGGGCGAAGGAAATGGTGCATAAAAAGTTCGAATGGGCGAAAGAGTTGATTTTGAGGAGGACGGGGCTGACAGAGCGGGATTGGGATTCGATGAACGATTTGAAGAAGAAAGAACTTATTACTGAAACCCTTCAGAAAGGGGAATTACCTATGCATTGGATGCATCTGCGGTGCGTGGGCTACGAGAAGGTGTTTTACAATGCTCTAGTGGAGGAGAAGGTTAAAGGTGTGTCGGTGTTCATTTATATCGCACCGGAGGCTTGAGAACTAGTCTATCATTAGGTGGTGATAATTGATATGCGATATTACAAAAATATCCCTAGATAATAATATATTAATAATATACAGCCTAATTACTTTTTGGAACTAGAACCACTAGGGTTTTCAATAGACTCGAGACTCCTATCAACTATGCCGCATGTTGATGTGTGGTATTTTTAGTGTTGGCCTGTTCGCCTTGGCCTTTCGTTTCCTGCTTAAGCACAGCGAGACCATGCTTAAGTAACTTTCTTTGGCTGTCCGAATCATCCCAACCAACGACATCATCCGATTCCGCCTCTGCATATGACCGCCTTCTCACGGCATCGTCCTCCTCAATCCACAGCTTAATAACCATCAAACTTCCTATTGAGCGTCCATTTCGAACGATGCCGCCTTCGAGTTCCAATCCGACGAGCAAGTCGTCAGCACCAGCAGTAGACCGTCCGACTCACAACTTCCGCTTCACGTCGCAGAACGAAACCCTCGAAGACGTCCTCAAATCACAAACCGTCGGTCTCGTCAACCTATCCGACTTCAAGAAGCGACGCGCCGAACTTCTCGAACAGAAAGAGCGTGAAGCTACAAGCGCGAATCAATCCGCGCCTGGATCCACCGGTGGCAGCCGCGCCGGCAGCGTTGGCAGCGATGGGTGAGGACCCTTTCTTTGTTTCTCTTATATTATCTCTACTTTACGATAGCCGTCACAATGTATATGATATTTTTAAGTAGAACGGGACTAACAAGATTAGGAACGTAAAGGGCCCGGCGCGTAAGAAGCGCAAGAAGACGACTACCTCACGTGGACTTCTCTCCTTCGATGACGGCATCTCCGACGGCGACGATTCCTCGGCACCATCCATAACTCCGTCTCCTTTACCCATGTCTGCCAAATCATCTCGTGGAAATACACCGGCCGCTTCCACCGCTACACCACCGCCGGAAAAGTCCACGGACAAAACAAAAGAAAGCGATAGCGAGGGTCAGGCGTCTGCGGGTTCGGCTGTCCGACGGAAATTTAACTCTTCGCTGCCTGCACCGACGGTCGTTACCAAGGCGTCTCTGCGCAGGGAAGCCGAGGATCGCGAGTTACTTCGTAAGAAATTCAATAAACTCCAAGAACAGATTCGAAATGAGGAAATCTCGATCCCGTTTGTGTTTTACGATGGGACAAACGTACCCGGCGGAGAATGCAAGATGAAAAAAGGAGAGGCGGTGTGGCTGTTCCTGGAGCGAGCTAGAAGAACTAGAGGGTTGTGGCACAGAGTTAGTGTGGACGATTTGATGTTTGTGAGAGGCGAGATTATAATTCCCCATGTGAGTACACGCCTTATCCCAACTCTGGAGAGTTTTTCAGAGCTTTGTTGTACTGATTTGATCTTTTATCGCAGCATTATGAGTTCTACTACTTTATTGTCAACGGTACCGTCGGACCCCATGGTAAACTCTTCGATTATCCCTCCGCGTTGACCCTCAAAGACGGGAAGATCGATGATTCAGGGGCGACATCTCAGAAGGAGAAAGATAAGACTGCCCAGCGCCCACCGGATGATCCGACCGTGACCAAGGTCGTAGATAGAAGATGGTACGAACGGAATAAGCATATCTTTCCAGCTAGTATGTGGGAGACATTTGACCCCAACAAGGATTATGCCAATATGATTCGACGAGACAAGTGCGAGAATTCCTTCTTTTTTAGTTGAAAATGGGACGGGTACTTTTCACGAGGGATATATATATCATGTACTTCTACGGCTTATAGAGATTGCTTTCCTTAGTATGAGGCTAAATGAGAGAAACCTATCCTCGAGTCCCTAATATACAAAATTTTAGAATGCTGTTATACATGTGCACATCACATAGTTGATATGGCAGAGATGTCTCTCATAGATAGCACTAAAGTAGAACAGCTCTATTGCGTCAGAGAACCGGAATGAATGGGTCAGCTTATCCACATCCGCTTTCTGCCTCACCACCTGGCGCGTCTTCAATCACCTTCCCCTTGTTCTTACCCTTTCTATAAACTCTCTCGTCCGCAGGCTACAATAGAATCACCAAAACCGTTAGCGAAGCGTTATTCCAATGCATTCCAGGATGATATACTCACATCGAACCCTCCATTGCCCCATACCGCCCACTCTGCAGTTGGCGGCCCAACATAATCCAACGGCCCAAACTCCTCACCTTTCTCTAACAATTCGAAAAACTTCTTATAGTCAATCACAGTATGCCACTTGCCGTCGATATAGTAATCGTTACTGGCGATCAATATACAGCAACTATGCGCGTGTTCTGCTGCGATACCATACCCTAACCCCCTCTTCTCAAGGGCTTCATTCAACCGCCTCACAAACTCGCAGACCTCCTCGTAGAATGGCACATTCTGCATCGACAGTCCTGCTCCGACGGACGTAGAAGTGCCACAGTACGTCACCCCCTTGATTTCTACAAATGCGGGAAGACCCTTCTCCACCAGATCGGCGTAGCCCTCCACCTCGTCTTCGATATTGAATCCCTTGACTAACGTCAGCCTGAATACCGTCCGCATTCTATCTTTCTTGGCGCGAAGAATCTCCAGACACTTCATAAACCGCTCCCAAAAGTCACGATGCAGCGGTCGGTCTATCCGTCTCAGCGACTCCTTGTTCGAAGCATCAATGCTAACGTATAGTTGCGTCACATACTTCAACCTGGCGAGTTGGTCCGGGTGTTGCGCGTTACACACCAAAAAGCTGGAGATGTGCCGTTCGTGAAGCATTGCGAGGAATTCGTTGATGTGTGGGTAGAATATGGGTTCGCCAACTAGACTCAGCGCGCAGTGCCGTATCGTGAAAGCTTCTGCGAATCGATCGGCGCGGATACCGGGTACACCTTTCATCATTTTGATTTTTTTGTAGTGTCCTTCCATCGCGCCTTGGAGGATCAGGTCGGGAGCGTCGACGGTCCAGTTCCATGTTGTGGAAACTGGGTTGGTACCGTGTCGCCAGCAAAAGACGCATTTGTTGCTGCAGCTGAGGGACGGGGTGGTTTCCATGCAGAGGTGGGATTTGATGCCGTAGAAGGAGTACTTGTAGCAGCTGCCACGGCCGCGGAGGGCGGATTTGGTCCAGCGGCAGAGTTTGACGCCTGAGTGTGAGCCGACTATGGTGTAACCTTGCTTTGTGAGGGCGGTGTAGGTTGGCGAATCTTTGGGGACCATCTCTTTGACTTTTACGGGATTGCGTTTCGATGTTATCGTGAAGTCTACCGGGAGCGGCGCCTTTGACCTTTTGGATTTCGAGGCGGTAGAATTGGGTCGAATGGAGTTTCCGATGTCTTCGACATCTACAAGAGTTTCTTTGGCACTAGAGGCATCATCTTGAGCGACATCTTCCTCATCCTCGCTATCTACGCCGGTAGATTCCGCTATCGTTTCTCCATTTGCTAGATCGTTCAGGGTTATTTCTAGGTGCTCTCTCCATTCTCTCAAGCTTCCCATAGCATCGCCCTTGACATCTCCCATACCAATCGGAAATACTCTCTTCCCACCCGTCAACTTTGCCATCCACCTGTCCGCTTCCTTAGCCTGTCCGCAAAATATGCCACCACCGCGACCTTCTTCAGTTGGCCATCCTTCTTTATCACCAAACCCAAAAACGGAAAACCCGGCGAGAGAACGGAGAGGCCTGGTATCAATGCGGAAATCATGATGAGTTTCCGAAAGGTGTTCCAGGAATGCGTCGACAGGAGATGTAATCTCGTAGGTAGGGATCAATAGGAGGTATATAGAACTTGTATTTGGTGTTTTAAGAGTAGCCGGCGAAATAAAGTAGTCGTCAAGATCGAGGTAGTCCAGATTTTCAACAATAGGAGGGAGAAATATAACCTTGTCGCTTGGGTCTGTAGCTGCATTGGAGGCTTCCGTGATGGGTGGGGCTGGAGAAGGTGTATGTAACGGTTTGGAGAGGAGATCCTTGGCAAACTGCTCTGCGTATTTGGCGGTTGAACCCGTCAGGGAGGAATAAAAGACAAATATTTGGATCGACCTTTGATTCGTTGCTGTAGTTTGCTGGGTAACCGTTGTGTCACGGTCGTCGTTACCGCTTGTAATCTTCTTTTTTCGTACTTCTCCACCTGTTATTCTCTTAGGCTCGCTTTTAGGACTAGGCGAAAGCTTTCGTCGTTTGTTCGAGGGAGAGGTATCTTCGAAATTTTTGGGTAGCACAACGGTGCCATCAGGTCCTGCGGATAATTGTGGCTCGAGTTTCGACGGACTCTGGGGTGTTTCGTAAACGGCGCGGCGGGCCAGGGCTCGCCTTCTTAGGAATAAGACTAGATAGATAGCAGTAAATGCTACAATTGTGGGTATCCTCGCCGTATGCCAGAGCTCGAGGAGGTCTAAAATGATTGAATATCTGGTATCAGCATTTGAGCTAGCGGGGCATGGAGGGGCAAGCAAGTGGGGGGTTAGGGTACCTAAAGACCTCGTCGAAGATCCCTCTCCCATTATTGCGTCTCAATCTCGTTAGCCAGGCTAGATTTATACCATCCAGGAGGGTGTCAGGTTCGTATTCGTGATATTCGAGAGAGGTGTCGCACAGCAGAGTATTATATTGGAAGCGCAAGACCAGATTGGAAGATGGTGTTTGAGCTTGGGTTGGTCGCAAAATTTCAGGCGTCGTCTGATTGGCCAGATTTCATGCAACGCATTTCGACTGAATTATCCTGTTGCATTCTGTTCAGCACCAAAATCGGCCTGGTCATCCGAAATATTACACTGTGAGCAACTTTTTGGATCAATAGATTTTAAACATATACAATTTCATACTCGGCTACCGTTACTCTATATCTTAACGAGAAAAGCGATATATTCTTAGCTAGTCTTCAATCTTATTCGGAAAATTCTTCTATGTAAAAATAATATATATATATATATATATATATATATACATGTACACGATGTATTATTGAACAAGTCTAGCTAGCGAATTCATTTCTGGTAATAAGTTAGAGGAATTCCCATAGCTTCGCACTTTTCCTTATCGGAAAACACCTTCTGAACAGAATTCCATTGAAGCACTCTCATGGTAAAGCTGTTTTTGCTGCCATCTACCTTTTCCCACTTCCCATTTGTTGCAATTCGATCCAAAGTGGTATGGAACCCTCTCGCTTTGAGTGAATCTTCATGAGGATTCGGGTTCCCAGTCCACACGAACGAAGCCCACAGATCGAGCAAATACTGAGAAAACAAAACATCCAGACCGTCACGGTCAATATATCCAACAAACTTGACGTTACCAAAAGTAAAAAACAACTCGCCAGAATGACATTTGTAGTACTCGGCATCAAAATCACCAAGTGGCTTTTCAGCCGTGAGTGGAGGGCTACAGAGGGGATAAGTCCAAACGGTCGACTGGTATGTTCTGTTCACAGTGTAGGCGTAAATCTCGGGCACTAATTTGCGAGTTTCCAGAGCATAAGCGGTAGCCCATGATAGACAAGTGAATGCATAGTCCGTAATGATGCGAGTCGTTACGTTGAATACAGCTTCTTCCAAGGTTGGAGCTTCGGGAGGAAGTTGAAATGCGGGGCTGCTGGCGAGGTATGTTAAATTTGCGCCCGTGAGGGTAGGCGTTATCGCGTTCAGAAAGTCTACTACGCTAGTGATTCCGTAGAACCCGGCATTAAATATGGCTAATTCATCACGAACCACGCCTGCCATGAGAGGTACGCTGACGACATAACCTTTTCCGTCAACCCCAAGAGAATGGTCAAAATAGATGTTGTCGATTATTGGGTACCTGTGTTATTTCGGGAATATTTGTTGTCAGCCAGCTCTAGGAGATATGATGCGAATATTCTAGCTTACGCCATGTATGCACCTTCCGCAATTGTAGTCCCATTCAATGATCTTAAACATGCTAGTGTTGCTCCAACGTCAATATCTTCACAGCCTAGGCTAGAGATAATAGCAGCTCCTGATGTTGTCGCCGCATCATATACGGTTGGATACTCAGAATCGGTTTTATTCGCAAGTAGAGCTTCAGATCCAGATTGGTTAATGGCTCCTGCAATAAGTCCTTTAGTTTTTTTGGAAGCCAAGAGTGCCCTGACAGCTATACCACCACCCGACTCTCCCATAACTGTAACCTTCGAAGCGTCTCCTCCGAAATATTTAGCATTTTGTTTAACCCATTTTAATGCTGTTATCATATCGCCGAAACCGTAGTTTCCCGTGCCGTCACCAATCGGGCTTCCATTTGCATTCACACCAAGCCAGCCAAAATTAGCCAGACGATAGTTGATAGCGATAAAAACAACATCGCCACGAGATGCAGTATTCCCCCCATCCGAACCCGGCTCATTGGCAGTTCCTTGCACCAAGCCGCCTCCGTGAATCCACAGTAAAACCGGTTTGAGATTCTTCGTATTTGCAGCTTTTCCCGGAAGGTATGGAGTCCTATCCGTCGCCCCATCAACACCGATTTCTCTTTCAGGGATTCCGTACCACCTACCAAATATTCATGAACAAGCAATCCTCGCCACCGGTGATGACACCGGCTGAATTCATATTTTGTATGCATTGAGAACCGTACTCTAGGGCTGATGTTTCGCCTCCCTTATATGTATAGACGGTCGATTGTGTGAATCTTTCGGGCTTTGGCGCATATCGAACACCAAAGAACCTAAACACAGCTCTATCACGAAATCCTGTTAAGATTTCGTTGGAGCTACCAACTTTACGGTGTACATGCCATCGTTCAGATGTATCTTGCGCGGTGATATTTGCCAGCGGCGCAGAGTTTGTGCATAAAATTGGTAAACGTTTGTGACAGTTGACTGCTTGGGGTTCCCCTTTGGAATTGATTGCTGTACAAGAGGCAGACTTGAACCAGAATAACTGGGAGTCGGGGAATTTATTGAGATAGATTTGATATGAAAGTGTGTTATTCAGTCCCGCATCAAAAGGGCCTTCACTGGTAGACCAGAGCTCTTCTCCCAGGGCATTGCAAGCTGCGGGAGCGTCTGTCCATGAGTGTGTAGACTCAATTAGAAGCGCTTTACTAACCCGCGTTGAGTCCTCCGCTATATATCAAAGTTCAGTATAAGAGATTTTTCGTGCTAGAAATTTCTAGCATTCTAATAAAGAGGTATTACACACCATACAGATCATTGTCATATAGGATGGACAAAGTAAATTCGGTGTTGTCTATTCTAGAGGAGCTGGCGCTGACTTGACCCGACCGCGACTGCGAGAAAACTAAAGATGCCGTGCACATGTACACCACCAAGTTTAAGTGCCGCCACATATTCCTCTGCCTTATTGACGCAAAATTGGTTCGATCGGTATTTAACTGCTGTTGCTTATTGTGAGCTGGAAACTTGAGCCGGCGGCTCTCTTTTATAATTTTTTATAGAGGTTTCAAGTCTGCCAACTGACATAAACACCATATCTTTCCTTAGAGGTACCGCGCAAATATGGTTTGCCGTAACATCAATCGGTGTCTTTGAATTAATCAAGTAAACCAGTAAAGGGACGGCGCGTTGGGTCCGGCGAGGCGCATTGGAAGGCACGATTAATATTAAGCTTTATTCTTCAAAACTCATTATAAAACTCACCAACGATAGCTGCCAACCCGTTACCGAATGGATAGTCATGGGAGATACCTCGTATTTCGGCTGATACTTGTATCCGAGGCCGACCATCCCAGGGCTTTTACATTGAATAAGACTAGTTTCGATTAAGACTAACTTTTCGTAACAGATGGCTATGAGATAGAATTTTAGTAAATAAATTCTGCTAGGATAATTGCATTATGTAAAGTACTCAGATCGACTATGGGATAAACAAAGGGTACCATGCTGAAACTCGAGAATGCTACATTTCAAGGAATCATATGCATATGTATATGTAAAGACTTGGTACGTAACCTTGTCGCTAAACTATTAATCATGTTTGCTTACTCCGCTGGCTCACTCTCGTATTCGGATGTTAATCTACATAATCTTTGGAGTTCCCGCGATTCGACATGTCGCCTTACAGCTCCAATATTTTATATATAGCGGAATTAGGTACCATCGTCATCGGTGATACTAGGCGGATATCGCGGGTATATAACCATCCATGAGCTCAATGCGCGCAAGGAGCTGATGACGGAACCGTCGGATTTATCTATAGCATGGGTTTAGTCCCGAGGTCATAGCCTAAACGGAAAATATGACAGCACTAGTCGTTATAATATTGTTGATAACGTAAGGCAGAAACAAGCTTGCATGCAAGGCGTTTCGTTCGTGTTGAAACGGAAACGTTCGAAAATTAGCACGGAAAACGTTCGGTTCGGTTTGGGCCGCGTGAGACTGTGAATTCAGGCATGGGCAGGCCGGAAACGAGACCAGCGAATTCTCCAAATTCCTCAGAAAAGATGACAACACACATTTTGACGAAATACAACGTCTTGGCGCCAAGCATATCGAGAACCTCAGTAGCATCTTTAGGATCGAGACCACTCGATCAGTTTCTTGGAGCTCACTAAGTCCTAACCAATCTATCTTTTTATTGTTTAGTCCGGGCGCTAAGATAATCTTTTGCAAGAGTATTTTCTTATCGATATCTTGCGTCTGGTCCCGAAACCAAACCCTTCCAAAGACACATTGCAACCAACTGATAGTGAACCCCCTCTGTAAAAATAAGTCAAAGAAAACAATAGCTCATAAACTAAATTTATAAAATAATTATAGTATTCATAGTGGAGATCGAGATTGGATATTAGTCACTTTTCATATAGTTTATAGTAGGGGGGTATAGAGTTCATTGCGTCGTGATGAATTTATTTACAAAATGTGAAAATGCATTCCGTAAAACACCTTGTGAATCCCAAAAAAAAGACAAAAAAAAGCCTGACCGTTCCCCATCTGCCTATAAATATCAAACTCCAAAATTCGTCAAGAATCGTAAGCCTTTAAAGAGATGTTGCAACCATCATGCAGAGAACGGCTACGATAGCAGCCGACCCTAGCCTGACATTAGATGCACTAGACTTTGCGGCCTTCGCCTCTTTGGAGGCTGGGGCAGCAGCGTTAGACTGTGGCTTGGTCTGTCCAACTGCGCTCTTAGCAGCAGGCGATGACTTAGTATCCTTAGAGTCTTTGGCGGGGGGGTCTGCGGCAAGTGCGGTGGAAGCGCTGAGGACAAGAACACTATAATAACCCAGTTTTGTAAGCAACGGACTCACTAAACCTATCTCCATATATCTATAAATATAATTAAAGGATCTAACTCACGCGAATGTGGCAAAAGATCCCTTCATTTTGAATAGTAAAAAGTGTTTTCAAGCTGAAGAACAAAATTGATAAACGAGTGGTGGTTTATTGATCAATATTCAATAAAGTTTGATGCTCAAATTGTTAGGAAAGATGGTGCTGATAGAAGAGAAAGAGGAGTTCAAGCATGTCCAAGGAGACCTTCCTTTATACTTTACTCAACGTCTTTCGTCGACATTATTCTGATAAAGACACACAAGCTATATCTCTTCGGATTTTACTTTCGTGAAAGAATGTCCGTATCCGTCTGAACATTAGTCTGCAGGGTAAGTAGCTCCGCGGTCTTGTGGGAAGCTTGCTTCCAGGAGTATGTCCTTCAAGTTTCTCTACAGGGTATAACAAGAAAGTTAAGCTTTCACTATCATCGAATCGTGGGGAGAGGGTTCAACACTATCAGCGCAAAGCCTGAAGCATGTAACCTGCGAGTCGATCACAAACTTCAGAGTCCCTTTCTCGATTACAAATGCCATACGGGAGGGATACTGGTCAAAGAACAGGCTATGATAGGATGCTGTTAGTCAACACAAGCGAGTATCGTTCTAGCGCTTCAAGGCCTCGGCAAACCCCTCGAATTTCCGGCTCTATGTCCCATCTGGATCATGAATAATACAACCATTCAGTTGATCAGCTTGATTATCGATCACTTTTTTATATTAAAACGTTTAAAACAAGACCGCCGTAGAACACTTGACAAGTAGTATTCAAGTCCTAAGATCTTGTGATGTATATTGAATAATGAGTTAGCACACGTTGTGGTTCGATTACATGGATATACCCGAACAGCTAAATTATAAAGCCCATGAACTTGATTCCGCAAATATTTACAACAATATTTGTGACTATTATTATATGCCATTTGCACTTTTATAGGGGTTTGATGATTTAAAACAGTCTTAGGAACACCGATTTAAATTTTTGTCGCCTGGAATCACGATGAAAATGAATTCAGAGGGCACTTTGTCAAAGTTCTAGAAACTCGGTATTATAATCTTATTAAAGATTTTCTCTGAAGGACAGCTAATAAGTTTTGCGCGAGCGAAACTGGCTCGCCCACCCGATAGCGACACAGCCTAGCCGAGTTTTGGATTTCGAGCACATGCGCACAACCCTTTTGACAACGGCCGAAATGTTACGTCAGATATGCACAGAAATATTAATTTACAGCATCTTTTGAATCATAATTTTACAGATCTCTTGTTGCCAGTAAGGCTGTTATCCCGCCATATATATATATTTATTATGACATGTCAGCATCGACATCGCGATATAGGAATTGGAACCCAGAAGGAAGCGGGCTAGTGCAATCTGGTGCAACCTAACCAGTGTGATCGCAGTCGCGCTTTTGTGTTGGGTTGTCGATGCCGATTTTTTCGTACCCAGATTCCAATTTAATTTATCACTGCACTAACCTCGCCAGGTTGACAATTAATTGTTAACAATCTGGTTATCAGCTAATTGTGGATCCAAACGATAGCCTGGAAAGGCAGTAGGCGCTATCAGAATGTAACCAAATAACTAAGAAAAGTAACCAAATAACTAAGAAAAGACGACTGCGCTTTAGAGGCTGTCATATACATGTGTCGTCTTCATTTTGACCCACTTCGAAAGCCGAGCAACTCCCTAGGTTTCTAGTTTCCCAATGAATCTTGGGGCCCCAAATAATTTTTATTATTCTGCAACTCCATTAGGACAAGAACACAAGAAATAATTCCGCGTCTTCAGCTGAATTCAGGCACATTCCATTATTCTGTTGTTCTGACCAATTTAAGGTATTCAGTAACTAGGGCTCTTGTTCTCAGAAGATGCTAATTTATACTAAGGCCGGAAACAAGGATATCGAATAGAAACGAAACGAAACTGTCTAAGCGAAGGGTTTCTTTCTTTATTTCGTTCACTCCCCACCCCCAGACAGTAGTGTCCCCGAGACTACCAGACATGATATATTTCATGAGAACCGAATAGGCAAGGCTGAAAATCCACAGACGCTATACAAAGAAAGTACTATGGGTGAGTTCGGTTTCAAGACCAAAGCTTTCTCTTAAAATAACAAGTCACTGAATAATATCACATTGGAGAAATAAGATATTACATCTAAGCCCAATGCGTTTGATTCAGTTGAGAGGCGAGTTCAAGCCCCCATACGGATGAATGGCGTCCAAGCGAGGATTTTCTCGGGGCCATTTCTCTTAGCCTTCCAAAGAGTTCCGAAGACATATTGGAACCCCGCCAACTGGTAGGCAAGCTTGGTAGCCGGAGCACGTCGCGCACTGATTCTGCGTACAATTAGCCTCCCAGCCTTGGTTTATCGACTTGCGGTATACTGACTTCCTTGAAGACTTGGCTCAACAAGAAATTTGGTGATTTTTGGGGGACAACTTGAAGCGAAGTGTCCTGGCTGTTGCTAACCGACTGATTGCATTCTTGGTTGGCTCAAGGCTGTGGCCGCATGAAAAGGGGTCATTCTGAGGGCGCCAATCCCGATCCAATGCAAGTGCAGCTGCAGCGTCTCTTCCTTAATTCCGTCGGCGAGGACCAACAAACTGTATCCTAGTCTGGTACAGTAGTTTAAAATTAGTTTGACTGTGCTATCACAGCGCCAGAGTAATAGTTCTCTCCTCTTTGTGTTTTTGCGAAAGTTTCCGTGATAATATTGTTGAAAGTTGTCTCGCAAGCCAGATACCATCCTGGTCCCGCAAAAGTGTTGAAAGACTTACCTCAAGATTTTGATGTTCATATGGAGAGGATGGTTTAATCGCATTATAGCAAATCAACCATGCTCTATCTAATATTAATATATTGAGACAGACTTGCCGATTTCACTTCTCATATCATACATTAGAGAACATCGAGGGTGTCCAAATATATCCATATAATAGTTAGCTTTATTTTGGATCAATCTACTTCTTTATAAGGAAAAGCCTTTTGCGGGACCAGGATGGTATCTGGCTTGCGAGACAAAGGAAAAGCTAACTAAACTTTCCCGTTCGAGACGTGAAGCTATTTTACTCAATTCGGGGCAAAGACTGTCGAGGGTCGCGGCTAGAGCGTTGCGAGTTATATGCTGCTTCGATCTCCTCAAAACCATTTAGATCACCGGATAACCTATCGATACCTGGTGGCCGATATGCAACTGGTGGCGCGGACGGGCGTCCCAAGGCAGGGAGGTTAACGTACGGCGGTAGAAGTTTGAAGGTGTTTCGCCATTTATTAATGATATCTTCGTCCGATTTCCCGAGATAAAGGTCGCGTGCACGCTCAAAACTCAGCGGCAAAGCCGTTTCGATTCCGAAATTAAGGGTATCAAAATTAAGCTCGCCTATGATAGGAACACTTTGAAATGTCGGATCTTCTATGGCGTAGTTTAGATTGATGGGAAAGCCTCCTAGTTTCTCGTCATCTTTAAAACTTTGGTATGCTATCGCAGGTTCTCTTTCTTCTTCCATGAGCGAATTGGGATTATTCAAAGATGTGCCTTCATTTTTCGGCTCTTTGTCATGCTCTCCAGAATTTAAGGCTTCGATAAGACTTGGGTCACCGTTATTCAGATATTGGCGATACAAATTGGCTGAAAATCTATAAACAGAAGCCAAGCGATCCCGTTGCGGTTGTATTGCGTGAAGCCAAGATTTATTTTCTGTCGACCCACCAAGTTGGTCAAAGATCCCTTCTTCGGCGATTTTTTGGCTTTCGATTTCCTCCAAAGATGGTGTTACCTCCATTGTGAGAGGAGCGACCGACGTATCAATCGGATTTGGCTCTCCTGGAACTAGCGGCGCTAACAACCCAGGTAATCCCTCCATTTCCTGGTTCATCGGTCCGGTTTTTGGTCTATATCTTCGCACGTTTACCACGGGGTGAAATTTAGGCGAGCTTCTAGGGAGGCTAACGGACGGACGGACTTGAAAAGGAGCTGCTTCCTCAATCGATTTAAATGGTTTATCAAGAAAGCTCTTCCCCTCCTCCCTCAAGTCAATTCTTTTCTCTCGCCATACTCTCCTAAGCATCACTTTACCAAGTTCAATAGTCACATTTCTTATCTCCTCGTTATCTGACCATTGTGGTTGAAGAACTCTCTCCGTGACTTCTCTCAAATAAAATTGGAGGTGAGTATTCTCACGTAAGAATTCCCATGCCCCAGGATCAACGTGGGTAACACTGCCAGTTCTCGGCTGCCAGCCTTGATTCTCTTCGTCCTGAAAAATAAGAACCGTATCTTCTAGATCTGATTCTGGAAGAGACTCTAGAAACCCCCCTGCGTTGCTCTCTTCAGCCACATTTATTGGCTTCCATGAACCAAAGGTAGGATTCAGACCCACTGCTTTGAAATTTATAATATTGATCCCGTTCATCTTTTTTGGGTCCAAAACTATGACCATATATGGAATCTTTCGCAGGCCCGTGGTAGTGAATTTGCCCCCAGTAGCCCCGCATGCAATGTCACCGTAAAGCCCAACTGCTCTGATATCTGGCTTCCCATCGACACTGAAGAGGTTCCATATGGATATTGCGTCAACCGTAAGCATATCCTTCTGATGGATACCATTCTTGACATAGTGGCGCACGTGGCATTCGGTTGGATTCTTGAAATTTGCTCTTAGGTGAGTTTGTACAGGGCGTTTATCGAACCAATCTTCGCGACCTGTTATAAAGTTGATCTGTATCCAGGCGGATGCCGTGCTGCTGAGTAGAATGACCATTACATACGTAACTAATCGCGGAATCTTCGAGGATCTATATATGTTGAGAGGCATGCTTCGTTCGGTGACAACCTTGGTCTAATTTGCCTATATGGCTTAAGTTTTTAAGAACTTCAGCAGAGTACTGATTTATGGTTATAATTATTCTAAATATGGAATCGGACACCAGGCTTGAAAGAACCGAACAGGTATCTTACGAATCAACCCTAGATTAGGACTTACAGCTATTATTGATATTGCCTCTATACCGCTTCAAATCGATCACCCCTCAAACCTATTTCGGCTTCCCTGCATTTCTAGAAACGCAATTTTCATACCCAAGATCACATAAAAAGAGTGAACTAATCGGTTCTCACTAATATCCATGAATTTGAAACTGTATGCGACCTTTTTCTCCACATCTCCCATGGCCTATGTTATCATCAATGTTACATAATTACAAACCAAGTAGAAAATAAAAGGATAGAACTAGTTCCATGAACATTCGTTAATCCTAAAACTTTGTGAATATAGTACTCATTCCCAGCAAAGGTTCAAATATTGCAAATTAGAACATCGTAATCCCATTCACCCTCGGTACATCCCCGAAGTTTACAGCTAAGCGTATAACTCGTTGTTCATTATCTTACATTAGACGGCGCCGCGGCTTCGTGTTGAAATGCTCTCAAATACGACTCTTTGCTTCTCACACATTTCGAAGTACTAGTGTTGCGAAAAAAAATATCTCATCCTAAATGTGAAACTTAACCATAAGATGAGCACGCGGTCAATTCTCTATAGAGAAGAAGACTACGCGTCGACATGCAAGAAAATATGCGAATGGAATGCGGCTAGAGCTGGGAATATGACTTGATATCAAATCTGGGGCACATCGGTGGCTTTATAATCTTAAATATGCAAAAACTCTTGATTCGAAGCTCATCATGGGGCATATTCTTCTTTTTTCCAGTCAAAAGCTTACAGCAGCATACGGCTGATCTACCACTGTCGATGACATGGCCATTCACAGTCCAAGTAAAACCAGTTGATCCCATGAATGTCAAGATTATCGACGATGGTGGAACCTTTCAAAGTATAATTGGTTTCTAATTACTTTTTTAGACCCTTTCTTCTGATAATGGCGTTCGGGTTTCATGAGAGGGCGATGTCTAACTTGATTATCAACTAGTCTGCCAATTCTACACCTACGACCACAATCGGCCGAATGTAGAGATATGCGACGCCAGCACCCTAGGTACCCCTAATGTAGAGTATTTCGACCCGCATACCTATGGTATGGAAGTAAGAAACCTACCCATAGGGTCTATATTCTGGACATGGGGATTTAGAGGATATGGCGGAAGTCGGTGGCCGGTCCTGGAACCGTTCTTTTCACACCGAAAGCCAGCATACGTGACCGTACCGGTTCTTGACTATATTAGCAGGAAAGAAGTACTCAAACCAAATGCGAAAGCCGCCGTACGAATGACGAAGAGTATCGACGAGGCCGGGATGTAAGCAGCAGCGAAAATTCCTCAGGGCTATATATGATGTTTAGTTCTATCCAGTATACAGAGTATATATATTAACGTTGATTGGGAAACCACTAGATTTCTAGTCAAGCCACCGTACCCGCAATCATCAGCAGGGGAAGCCGACCGATTAATCTCGCTGGAATTATGGTTCGAAATCGACTCAAGTATCACAATGGGGGCTTCGTCATTCGCTGAAGATGACTATCCTGATGCTGACTTTTCCGGTAACTTGCGAATACCTGACCTTTTTACTTTATGAGCCATAGATTCCTCGGCTAACCATCATGCGACGTATAGCTTGTAAAAAAGAATCAGACCCAAGCCGCCCATATTTATATATCGGAAATCCGATTGGCCCTATTATGGCGAACCGTGAGTATGGTGAATTAGCCGGTACGGTAGAACCTGTCACTATGTATGATGACCGAGTACTTGAAGAATCATCATTTTTCATGTCCCTATACGATACGCCAGAAACAGAAGTGGAACAAGATTTCAGAAAGTACCAGGGCATGAGTTGCCAGCCTGTGAAATTGACAAGGAATTACCTGCCTTGGAACGCGACTGGAGTCGACGTTGAAGCTGATATGGAAAGCAAGGATTTTTACTTGGATTACGAGCAATTGATGGTTAAAGGGCTAGATAAGGGAAGCAAGCCACCAATTGGGAAGCAGGGAGAATTCATTACTAGCCCAAGCTTCATCTCGAAATTGCAAAAGATCGATTTTGTATCTTGGATGGGCCTATTCCAAAGAAGAAGGGCGAGATAGAAAGATGTTGAACAGCGTCAATAGATAATGACTAACGTATGTGCGATATTTTTGAATTCTGCTCTCGATTATGAGAATATATGTGGAGAAAACCTCGATAGCTATAGCTAAATACTTAAGTAGTCAAAGAATTCGGATTTAAATATCACAGCCTAGAAGCCGATATCTTCTATTTATATCAAAAATTACACGTTCCGCAAACCTTACAGCGATCAATAGGTTCATTTTATGAGCATACATTCTTCATTTTCCGTTAGATTACTCACCATGGTTTAGGTAAGTGGATCCTAGTACGGTTAGCAAGCTCGCTCCCACCCAAGCCGAAATGAATATTTGTATGCGATAGAGCCTTACCAATTCCAACAGCGTATGATTTCCAAAGTCAAGAAGAACTCTTCATGATACGACGATCCAAATTAGCCAGGCATTGATACTGAACTCCTTATTATTAGTGCCATCAGTCCAGCAAACCAGTCAACTTCAAATCTTTCCTATTACCAAACTTGTAAGTTAAACATCAAAAGCATTTGCGTTGTAGCCGTGGAATGCAACGCTTCTCCGAATCCGGCGTCAACCGCCAGGATTTTGAAAGTTCCCTGTCATCTTCCGAAGAACATGTAATTCTCCGTGGGCTTCCGACCTCAGACATCGATATAAGAGCCTTCGCATACACAATCGAGGGTCGGATATGGCTTCATGAAGATACTCACCCGGTTCAGTTCCAGGCTCTCTCAGTCGATACCCCACCATCCCGCCCTCCTGCTACCCCGCTATCGACACCAGAACCCCTCCAAGAAACCTCTTCATCTTCGCACAATGGCCACTTCAACTGAGCAACTTATCAATTCGGCGAAGCAGCTCGCCGCCCAAAGTGCCGTGAATGACCATTATCCGAAATCGCCACCAAAGTACATCGGCATTGGTTCTGGTAGCACCATTGTCCACGTTGTGGCTTCTATCGCATCATTGGACAAGTCCCTGACGGCTTCCACCAAATTTATACCAACTGGATTTCAATCCAAGCAATTGCTGTTGACACACAATCTCGAAATCCTCGATATCGATCTCCTCCCGCCAGGTGAATTGATATCTGTTGCCTTTGATGGTGCAGACGAGGTTGATTCCCAATTGAACTGCATCAAAGGTGGTGGCGCTTGTTTGTTTCAAGAAAAAATAGTGGCGGTGCAAGCCGCCAAGTTTGTTGTCGTCGCGGACTTCAGAAAGATATCGAAAACCCTCTGCACGCCTTCGACATGGCCGTCAGGTATTCCGATTGAAGTTGTTCCTTCATCGTACCCTTATGTGACCGCGAAATTGATCACTTTGGGGGCAACCAATGTAATACTGAGACCTGGTGGGAAAGCGAAGGCAGGCCCATGTGTGACAGATAATGGGAACTTCCTTTTGGACGCGGTATTCCCGACACTAGCTGAAGGAAATGACGTCGTGCAAACCTTAGCGGAGGCCATCAAGGGGATTGTCGGTGTCGTCGAACATGGTCTATTTTATGGGGGAAGTAAAGGGTGGCAAGGAAGACCATTGGTTGCATATTTCGGCATGGAAGACGGGGCGGTCTACGTACAGGGGAACAAAGATTAGGTCATTGTGTGAAAGATTTAGAGATTAAAGATGAAATACCATTTTCTCTCTTTCAAATGAATTCCCGCGTAAAGTGTTAATCTGAAGGTTTGAAGGTTCCGGACCATACCGGCTAAACAAGTACAAGCTGGTCGTGTCTTGTCTGGTGTTGTTTTGAATTGAAGATGCTTGCATTCTTCGCTTGGCTTCATCCCGTAGCATTACCAAGTCCTTCGCTTTTAAATTTCTTGTAGTAAGCTTGAGGCCCCTTTTGCGAGCTATTATGCTACAAGGTATCTACGCCATCGTATTAAGGCCCACAACAGCGCAACTTCGGCCCATACTATTTTACATTGCTTATTCAACATAATATGAATCCGGGAGTTCCATGTGTCCTTTGTGGAGCTCATTTAGATCTAAGCCGATATGGGTATCCATATCAATTACGGCCTAGTGGTGGCTATTCCGTCCGTAAGTATCAATCTTCAGTTCAACTACTACGTATATGCATTATGTGATCAGGTTTCACATATAACTATAATTTTTTATACGCTCTTTTATGTCTCCTTTGCCGTTGACACCTTGGTTTCATGGTGATACGCACCTAATTACAGTACTGCACCCAAAAATCAGTGGTCATGCCTATGGCGAAACACCAAACTGGACAAGCTCAACTCACATTGTTAGCAAATCATCTATTACATTGGATCCAAGGAGTAATCGACTACAAGTTGCCATCTATGATGCAAATCATCAATCAAATATCGAGATGCCACCAGAATACCAAATTGGTAGATCCAATCATCTCCCAGAAGATGCAATACAGAGTTGTTATCCAATGCACAGCGAATGCTGGGATCTTTTTAAAATAGTCGCCAGTAGACTCGGATTTGGCGATCTTCCCACCTGTCAACCAATTTTATACAAAATTCTTGATGCCGCCCCCTACGACAGGTTCCGTATTATCTGGCCACATAGATACAATCTGACTAGCCAAGAAATAAAATATAAACGCGATCTTCGTTTATATAATCAATCCCTTTGGATTGAAGATAACTATATGAGCCGTGTTCGCCTTGAGGATTTCTATTCAATGAAATCGAATGGTCTTGACGTTCGCCAGTACAAGCAAAAACATTCTCAGATTTCAAACTGTCGAGATATCATACCAGCATTTTTACCTCTTCCACTTGAACTCGTCCACAAAATTCTTTCTTTCTTGTCCGGTTCTGACCTCCAATCACTGAGCGACATCGGCTTTAAAATAACATTGCAAGTCCCTGATTTTATCTGGAAGTTGCAATTTCAAATCGGAGGCGAGCTAGAATACACTTTGGATGAAGGGCTTTTGAAAGACAACTCAGATATAACTTGGTACGATCGATATCAATTTGCTACAAAGGCTTTCGCAGAGAATCCAGGTACCTGGAAAAATTTAAAGAGGCGATGGAACATATTTACAGACCTCGTGCATAAAATCAAAGACCATAAGGGCTCCATACGCTGCAATATATATGAAACTGAAGATATGGAAGAAGAAGATCCATCAACTTACTTTGGCAGTTCTTATGATTCGGGGCTAGCTCTACGTATGCTCCAACAGGTAGAAACACTCGAAAGGAATCAGAACGGTAGTTCCCGCTGCGATGGGGTTATTACCACCTCTCATGGCAGTATCGGGCCGTTTAAAACGACTGGAGTACGTATTTCATATACAGGAAGAGGAAAATTACGTTTCGTGAGCGGATTTCGTTTCCTGCCAGGCGGCGAGCCGATAGGATTGGTAAACGACCAAGATGAATCGTATTTGCCCCTCAGTGCGTCGAGACCCAAAATATCGGTTCTGTGGGTCATTGGCTCAAAGTATGGCATCCGTGATATCATCATCACGGATTTGGGTGTCGAACCAAGATTTTCGAATATTGACGACGGTATCATCACTCGAAGATTTCTCAACGTAGGGCCCGAAGGTATCCACATGAAGGAGTTTCATATTGGTATAGGGGTTAGTAAAACGCCTGATCGATAACTAGTTATAACGTTATAGAATCCGTCTTTCATATTTAGTGGGAGAGTCAGCTTACCTTTTCAACCATCCGGATATCCTTTCCAACAGATCTCGGAAGTAACCGAACTAGGGATTTGTAGTCCCAATATTAAGGATCGGGAAAGTCTTGATCGAAAAGAATGGCTTATTCAGTCATATTCTTGGACACCGAGGATACCCCCTACATTTCCGCGCCAGGATATAGAATTAGACCACTATTCGTTTATAGGCGAGTCGGTATACATGAAACGCCGGGAAAGAAGACACGCGCGCGCTTCTCCATTGCAATACGCCCTTTTCGAAGATAAAGCGATATCCCGCTTAGGATGCTGGCTCAATTCCAATCATGAGATCTGTGGCATAGGTTTCTATCTCGAAGCTAACGATACTCCTCTTGTCCTTGGGTCAATTACGGACTTGTCGGTGGACACTGCGCTTGGAGATGACGATATTATTAGTTCAGTAGATATTTTCATGCATGGTGAACAGGGACAAATTATTAGTCTCGCCGTATGAACACCCCACGCGGTGCCAATTGCTTCGCGGTTGAAACAATATATATCAAATACGCTAACCTGAACCCGTTAACCCTAGTTCCACTCTCTGTCTGGTCCCATCTTCCATTTTACTATACCTTCCCTACCAAAAGATAAAGACATACACAAACATAGCTTAAGCGCAGGACGAGAACAGAGAATAGTTGGCATATTCGGAGGCTTTTGGGGTGTAAGTTTGAAAGTTAATTTCTCTGGTTGTCCTGCTACGATATTCAAGTAATCAAGAATGAAACAGCATACATGCTTCTAGCTAGATAGTATAAGCTAACTTGATGTGCAAAGAGTATTAACTCTAGCGAACCGAAGCTTTCGTCGCTTGGGATAATTATATCGCACAATACCGGATCAAGCGCACTCAAGGCGAAAGCAACCTTCAAAGGTAGCTCCAAAATTCAGAGTTTGGACTCACATATAGTCTCCGAAAAAACGAAGAACCCTCGTATTCAATCTTGGGAAAAGAGCATAGAAGGGCCTCTATCCAGATGGCCCTTTTTCCGCGAGCACGCTGGAAAGGCGAAGCAACCATTACTTATGTCCTCCGCCCGACTCGTGAATTGCCGAGCTATAGATTGTTACGTCTCTGAAAATTCTTATCAATATCGCATTACTGGACTTTGCATACATCATGACGAAAATCCTGATAAATCACCCAATGGACGACAGCCAAATACTCTTGGGAGCATATGCAGGCCAAATCTAACTAAGATTACCTTCAACATCAACTCGGATGAGGGTGAATATATTGATGCCGTAAATATATACATGGATCGAATGTCAATGGAAACTACAGAAGAGACGTGCATCCATGTTGTCGGCGTTCTGTTTTGGACTTCTAACCAGCGAAAGCTCTCCCTTGGAAGGTGCAATGTCGATTGTGCGAAGAAAGTTTTTTATCTTCGATCACCTATTGATGTGAGTGCCAGAGTCTCACCGATTCCTAGTGCACGCGCATGCCATTAGTCTTGAATTGTTCTCCTATTTTCCCTGGGTTGGCTAACCAGAAATACCTCAAGGACGACCTTGCGATCAAATGGATATTTAATGCAAATTTCGACTATATATTAAACCCAAATAGCGAGTCGGTTTAGGATGTGATTATAGATGCAAGATCTAGATATATAAGGTCCGGTGTATAATATATCTCGCCATTGATATCAACTTCTATGGATCTAATGCAATGGGAGGGTTTCTTTCAGCGAAGTACAAAATTTCGGCCAGCTTAAGCTTGCGATGAGCATTTCCCTGGCCCTTGTTCAAACCTTTCCCTTTCTCTCTCTTCTTTCGTTCCTTTCTTTCTTTCTTTCTTTCTTTCTTCCGTTCGTTCGCGACGTTCCTTGCTTCCTTCGTTCTTTCCTTTTTTCTTTTACCAATGTAAGCCTCGAAATAACGGCCATTTCTCCCTCTCCTTGCCTCTCTCCCTCTTTCTATTTTTTGTTTTATCAGAAGCGCTAAAGCGCAACCAACGTCAACTTTACAAAGGGGGACGATACAATCCCTTTACTAAGGTGGAGCCCCATGCGCAACCTTTGAAGTCCGAATCGAACACGAAACTTCATTAGATATTCGAGTCCCCATTCATATTCATGACTCACCAAACTGGTTGAAGATGCTTTGAAGAGAAAGGCTGATGCGCTGCTCAATGTCCGCGAACCCTGCGTTCTGCCTCCGGAATCGAGAGATGCTAGGCTTGAGATATGGTAGATTTGGGTGGATACTTTAGCCGAGGCAGGTCCAAACGGTTACCGGTCGTTCACTCACTTCAAAACCGCAGTGCGTCATGTTTGCACCGTCGCTGGTGCGATGCCTTGAACCAGGATTCAGGAACTAGCTAGACCAGGATTCAAGTTCAAGGCCCCATAACAGGTTCAGGTTCCGCTGTGCGCCCGAAGTCGCCAGCAGCCAATATGATTGAGCGCAACCGATTTGGCCAAAATCAACCAAAACCTCAGCGAGACCAACCAAAACCGAGTCGCGGGTGTGTTGTCAGACTGCCGAGATCACCTGTTGTTCCTCAACGCATCAACACGCGGTTCCCAACCTCGTCGTCATCCCTTCCAACTCTCCTGTTTTCCACTGTCGCGATCGATACATCCTCGCCATCGGCATTTCAACTTCAAAGATGGCTTCTCTCTTCTCGCAAATGCCCGCGATGGACTGCAGTAGCTCTCTGCTCCAGAATCCGTCTTACTCCAATTTCACAATCTCCGTATTCCTTCTTCTCGGTATTCTGATCTCATATCTACCACAACATCACAGAATCATAAACCGACGGACGTCCGAGGGAATATCGCCTCTCTTCCTTCTCTTAGGCGTAACTTCTGGGACATGTGCCCTCGCAAACATCTGGATGCTAGGTTGGGGTGTGGTCGAGTGCTGTGCCTCTGATTTAGGACCCTTCCAGTGTTTTGCGGGCATGCTCGGAATCCTGCAGGTCACCACACAATGGTCCTGCTTCATGGTTATGTACGACAGCCCGCTTCGTCCTCGAGAATGATATGACAGAACACTGACTCTGTGGACTTTTATAGTTTACTGCTCTTTTTGATTTATTTCCCGCTTGCTACACCGGTTCTTCCTACTTCTGATACCTTGTCCACCGACTCTCACCATCACAAGAATCCTAGTCCTGCCACTGCCGTTACGATATCCCTTCTGTCGTTCTTGCATCTCATCGTAACCTTAGCTATTTCCGTTTTCCTCTATCGAACCGCATCTTCTAAGGCCATCCTAAACTGGACCTCTTTCCTTGGTGTTCAATCTACCATTCTAGCGAGTATCCAGTACATCCCTCAAATCTACACAACCTACAAGCTCAAAGCTGTCGGGAGTCTGAGCATTCCAATGATGTGTATCCAGACTCCCGGTTCTTTTGTCTGGGCCTTGTCGTTGGCAACCCGAGAGGGAACGGATTGGAGCAGCTGGATGGTTTATTGTGTTACTGGGATCCTGCAGGGAAGTTTGCTTGTTATGGCCATCGTTTTCGAAAGGAGGAGGAAAAGCGAAGAAGCTGATGCTGCTTTGTTTGTGGACGGCGAGGTTGAAGACGATAGCTTCGTGCACGAGGCAGAAAACACCTGGGGAGGGAGAGCGCCAGCTAATGAGAGAACGAGGTTGCTGGCTGATGAGGACACACCAGATTTGTAAAATTTTGAGACCGTGCTTTACATTCATATACCCTGGGATCACAGCATCGTAATCATAATCATCGTACTCGGAGTTGGGATTTTGGATAAGTTGGTACTTTAGCTGGGAGTTTAGTGGCATGGGTTGGTGTCATCAGGTATGTCGAACCCTGATAGCACTTGTTTACATATTCATTTAGTTATATAGCATACCAAACATTTGTATAGTAGTGAGTTTAGTCCCAAACCGGGATGAATTAGAAGAGTTGAAAACTTAGATGATACGATCACCCACCGAAAGTCACTCAGGTATTTCTCGGCTGGATTATGAGAAATTCCCCCCTATCCTACTCAACCTGCCTCTCCATCTTCAGTGGGAAACGTCTCCGGCAATTTTTTTTTTTTTTTTTTTTTTTCAGGATGTTAAGAAGCTCACCGGTAAAATAAAGCCTTGCCAGTTCTATTTGTATAAAGTATAAACCAGACTTGTCTCGTAAACCAGCCGCGCAGCGCGAAGTACCAGACGAGAATTTCTAATCTGCAACCAATATCCAACAGCACAGTCGGCTGCATTGATCGCAGCAACATACCTAGATCACGGCAACAGCGCCGATCTCTTCCTCCTGTTGAGTCGCGATCCTGTTATGTTCGGCGATGTAGACAATTTCGGAGATACCAACATGACTGAAAGTAAGATGCTCAAGCCGGGATCGGAATTCGAACGGCTCAACGCCACCCAGTAGGAAATAGAGAAATAGGTACTGGTGACTTTCGAAAAGAAAGGATCATTAGACCGGAGACAAAAGCGCCTTCAGAAAATTTGTAAATTGAAACCCTCTTTCCCGAAGGGATGGACAAGCAGCGGAATCACTTTCTCATGACAAATGAAAACCCCACCGCAAGGCACTGATATCCTTATGATTGAGCAACTGAGCTTTATGCAGAATATCCTTCAATTCGACGAACCTATAGGCGCTTAAAGCTCTGAGAAGCCTTGTATGGCGCCATGGTCATCCCGTCTCTCCCCGCAGCTGCTGTGAAGATGAGACGACAAAATATGCGGCAATAACGCAGACTGTATATTTGTCATTGCGGGAGGTTCGGATAAAAATCAAGAAGCTCAAGGCGACATCGGTCCACTGCAGATAGGTGGAAATATCCCATGTGCGGACTATATTTGTCAAAGATGAATCTGTCCCGAAAAGGAATCAAAGACATTTTTGTTGGGACTTGAAAACAGACGGAAGAAAAGGAGTAGAGCTAGATTCAAACTGCCTCGTCCAAGTGGAGAAAGTCGTGACTAAGATACATTTGGTTAAGGCAGTACATATGTCCATGTATCCATCTGCATATCTGGACCAGGCCCCATGTCACTATGGGTGTTATATGGAAATTTACACCTGATTGGCGGCTCTAAGTGTCTTATACGCAGTGGCACTACTAGCTATCCTCCGTGGCATGTCTATTTCTGGAACCGTACACTTATGTAGCCTCGAGACCCTTATGGTCTTTTTGCTCATGTCCTATTCGACTTTGCAAGAAAATAATCTCTGGAGACTAATCCGACAAAGAATTCTTTAGGTTCGATGGGGAGATATCGCCAACAAGGAATTTGAATTTGTCAACTATCAGCAGGCCTACCTGCAGATACGAACATAAGCTTTTCCGCTTTGATATTTTATGTAACTATCCTCTCCCCCCTCTTGAATATAGATTTCAACTGCAAGAGGTAAACCTGAACGATTCAAATGCGACCTCTTCCTAATTTTGCCGATACACTCTTAGGGTTTCCAGAATATGTATAAATGGTTGTGATCCTGTAGGCAAGGCTTGTGGGAAGGCGGCTCGGCTCAATAAATTCACATATGTGTGTCCATGGCTACAACCAATGCTCAAAAGCTTTCAAATGAATAAAAAAATACAACTTTAAGGGTTGCTACCGGCAACAGTAGTATTATAGTGGACCCAGCAGTCCCGGATCCTGAATGTGGTGATTGGTTTTAGCATTTTCAATCCATTCTCTGGATACGAGAGAAATTTAGATTATTCTGCACCGACGGAAGTGATATACCACCTCGATACTGTGCTTTACAGGGTACCCGGGAACGCCCAAATCGGGCCCGAATCCCAGACCTGGGAAAAAATGTATCGCGTCTATAAGCTTTGAGGTAAGCTTCAGAATGGGTGGTCATAAGTATATGTAGGCAGTCTGTGACCTTTCTGCAGGTTTAGCTCCTAGACCATATACGGTTAACGACCCTGTCCACTATCTCACGACTCTAAGGCTCAGGATCCCGAGCCCCATGTTTCAAAATGTTTGGTTTATTTCCAAAACTTGAGATAAGAATTTCACACATGGAAAGGTAATCAGTCGCATGTTATTGTGTGACCCGGGAAGGTTACAAGATTTTGATAGCCTCGAGAACAGATTTTGAAGTGATTAAATCATTAGAACTAGCATGCAATCCGATCCTAAATAGCGGAAGTAAAGGGTACCTACGGTCGACGCTACGGATGCAGATATTATTTCGATTGCATCCATTTGAATGCTCAAATATGGCGGGCAGCGTAATCCGAAGCCCAGGCGCTAGAAACCTAAGTATCCCAACTAAACATGCTGCATTTAAGACCCAAGCGTCACGTCAGGATCAACTGGATTCTTGAAACTTACGTACTCCACCTATGCCACTTAGAATGATTCATTTTACTCCTTCAGAGTATAATTTACTAAATCCAATGAGGTTGAGCTATCTTGACATTTCATGTGCGGTGAAATGCAGCGTAATAATAACCGAGGCATGAGACAAAAAGCTTAAAACGGAGTGTCCGACAAAGTAATATTCAGTCGAGTCCAAATGCCGCGCTGCTGGTGCCTGGTGCGGCGAAAATGAGGTTCAAAATCACCTGGCCTGACACGGACAGCCTGATTGTGCATGAGAGATTGTCAGGCCAGTGGGTTTCATCTAGATCCTCGACACTTGAAGAACTGGTTGCGGATCCTGTTGCAACGTGAGGAACCGCAGTGGATTACGGCAGCACGAGCTTTCCCCACCTAAAACATCCTATTCGCTGCTCTAGCATTACTGATAAAATGTAAGAGAAATTCGACTTAGTCAGAGAGTGCGAAACTTGAAAGTAAATTGACTTGTCGCTTCCAGTTTTTATCATGCATGTCCCAACCAGAATTACGCGTCCAAGGTGATTCCGAACGGCTGCGGATCTCCCGATACAAGTTCTCTTTCCGTTCACGTCAAAAAACAAATGCGTCTTTGGCCAGAACTTTCCTTGGACAATTTGCGGTGTCATCATGTTCGCACCAAACAATTGGCACCGCCGCGAGGCGCTTCCAAGGCACGAAAGGGATAGCCGACTCACGAAGCGAACATTGTCCAGAAGTTTCACAACGGTTATTTAAAGTTCTTCGATCTTTGTGCATGACGCTCGTCAAAACCAGGTGCCCTTTGCGCATGGAGACAGATAATCATGATCCCGTACCTTATTTTCGAGATCTAGGCTATGCTGCTGGTGAAGTACATGCGCGTGGCGCATTTTAAACCCTTGCTTTCCAACCATGATCCTTCACTGGTTGGAGCGAAGCTGGATGTGTAATAATAAACCTGCACCAGACCAAGCAAAATTGATCAATATTAATCCGTGCGAGTCAAAGTTTGCTAAGAGAGCAACTCGCTTGCACTTGGACGTCGGACGCGATGCAACCTGCAACCACAGGTCCGGATTCCTGATCGCTTCTTCGACTTCTATGCAACAAATCTTGATTTTGAACGAATAGAATAGCGATATTATAGGCCCGCCGTGCGCGAGAGACGAAATTTCTGGGACTCAGGCCGGCCATTTCCCTATTGTGAACGAGGCTGTTTATCTTGCGTTTTTACTCACTTAGTCAGCTAGCCAGCTGGTTGACGAAGATGGCCTGCAGCCCGGATGTTACACCAACGCGCATCATCAAACATCGGAAATTCTAGGCAAGACCTTCCGATTTTCAATCCAGCTTCAACAGCCGGAGGCTCCGCGTATCCGCCAAGTTACTCGAAAAACCATCCTATTACTAGCATATGGCCAAACAGTCTCATCCTAGGCCCAGGCTCGCTATCGCCGAATAGAACCAAAATTTCGCTGAGTCTTAATTAAACCTCCAAGAAGTTCCTATATTAAGATTCCCCTAGTTTCTATCTATCCACTATTTATGGGTTTCAATGTTTTTTGAACTCATCTCTTTTAGCTAGCTGAACTTATAGCTTTGCAAGCTTTGAAGGTCGTCGATAGACGAGCTTTTGTTCAGCCGATGCAAACACTAGCCAAGACCGTAGCTAGTAAGGTTTGAAAATAAGAAACACGAACCGAAGAAGGAAGTTTTCTCAGCCTCAAAAGCATCCAGTGTCGAATTTCAAATCCCGGGACTGGTTGAATCCCAGAACCCCGTTTCCCGAAGCACACTCTTGATCCACATTTCCCAATCCCTGAACTCCCAATCATGGTCTAGAAAATATTACAAAGTATCTGGTATTCGTTGCACACAAAACTTTTCACTGCGGCAAGATATATGCGCAACCTTGAATATGCAGTGGCCTGGGTCAAATTTAGGCCTGTCCAATGAAAACCCACACCCACTTGGGCCGACAAAGACAAGAAACCGACATACCCCAAGCAAACAGCGAACCGCTCTCCCCTGCAGGAAACTATTCGATGTAGATCACGACCTAAGTCGAGAAAAGCTTGAGACAGTATCGAAGCTAATATGTTTACAATTTACAACGAGATCAAAATATTTCCTTTGTCGTTTCATAGTCGGAACGGCTGCTCAGTAAGCTGCATGTAGTATTTAAGTTATCGATAACTCTTTTCAGCCTCACTAGCAAGTTTCGCTATATAATCGTGATACAATTCTTATAGTATCTGCTTTGTACCATCGCAAACGATTTATCAACGCAGGTACGAGAATGTTATTTTATTGAGAATCTATCATGAACGGCCGCATACACGTGGGTGTCCCGAAGCTTGTCGTTGACTTATTTCTTTTCCTCGATTAACTTTCAGCTGAGCGGATGACGAAAGACGTACGGCCGCAGGCATCACTAGTGAGTCGGGTGTCTTGCCAGCTCCCCCAGAAATGAGACTTTTCTTTTCCGCTCCTGTAAAATCATCTAGATTTTGTTTCTAATTTCGTAGATTTAGACCTCATCTGGAGGCTCAGGGCGACCCCTTGGTTCCGCAAGTCTTTCCAAGCATTGTGTTGCTCATAGCTGCAGTGTGTACATATGTGGGAAAACGTCAAAGTCCTTTAAAAACCAGCATCAGCGATGCACGCAAGGATTTACGACGTAGCTCGCGTAGGTATCTTATTTTTACAAAACTTAACTATCCCTTATGACTACAGAGCGAAGTCATCTGAGAGACTCTTAGTAATAATCTTTTCTTCTACGATGAACAAGTACCTACGTTGATATTATGTGCATGTGGGTCCGGTCTCAAATGAGCTCATGAGCATCCGCGTTGGCGAACCATATATCGATAGCAGATATCACCGATAAGAATTACACATCTTCAGAGTATCAGACGTCTTTTCTTCTGTCGTATTAACAAGATCGCCTTGTACACTTTCTCTACTTTTTTTTTCTTTCAAAAAAATTGACGAAGGGCAGTTAGTCTGCCTCGAGGGAGCTTCTCAAATACTGCATGTTGTATTTTGTGACAACGAAAAGGATTCCTCTCTACGGACGCTCCAACATAAAATGGTCGAGGTTCTGACCCGATTGCTAACATATATTTTTCTATTTATCCACACAAAACAGCAAATCACAATTTCTTCTAGTCTACTTTTAGTCTATGAACTTTTCTTCTTACAGTTTTCACTCCTTCTACTATTGTCCGCCCTATCAATACTTTAGTTTATAAGCTCCCCTGCCCAGTCTATGCCCCCTGTATTGTCCCCAACCGATCCATTAGCGCAGTTAGTTAGCCTTAATAAAACACCGCGCACCGGTTCCTGGATTTCTGTTTAAGAACTCCAAAGATTTGTAGCGGCCCCGGGTTTAAGAAATCTTGCAGGTATTCCCAGCATTTGTTTCCGAGTGTTCTCATCTCTACTTTACTAGCCACTATCCCTTCAGTTGTGATTTTAATAGAGCACCTCTTCTGAGATATTACTCTACCTTACTTCTTGCAGACACCTCAAAGAAAATTTCCTGATACACCCTCCTTATTTCTTTGTTTCTCTCTTTTTGCTATGTCGAGTTCATCCGGTCACTACCCTCGGTTTTCCAACGCGGCCTCTGGGTCTGAAACCGAAGATAATTATAATGGACAGGAAGAACGTATTATAGAGCCAGAATACTCTCGTTCTCCCCAACTAAGGGTCCAAACCAATCCAATAGTTCTTGGAAATACGTCTACAGACATTACTGTACCTAATGTGGTTCTTTCCCCGTATGTTCTCTCTTCATAATATTGATACATTCCAATCCAAAATCTTATCATTCCTATTTAAAATGCTAACTTGACATTAGGCCAGGGTATTATCCTATTAACACTCGCACATGGGAAAATTCAAGTCCTAGAATAGTACTTCGGGATATGCCTCCTCCACCAAGACCTAGCACCGATAAAAGAAAAGACAATGTCGAGACCATCAATCCTTCAATGCTCTCCATGTCGCCTCCGGAAGAAGAAGTCCGCATCATGCGAGAACTAAGGATGGAGGACACACCCAGCCCAAGAGCAATACAGCATATAAATCCCATAGAATATGACGATCAAGAAGTCTTCCAGCTTGAGGAATCAACGGTACATAACAGATATTCTTCATTTTCACCAGCCGAATCCCCAATACATCGACGCCCTGGACCGTTTCCATATTCAACAGAATCCTTCCCAAACCCATCGACCAGAGGCTTTAACTTTCCGCCACCTGATGAATCCCGTGCACCGACTCGAAATATCGATCATACTCAAGACCCACAACAATCTTCGGGACTGTTTTCTAGCTCAGAAGGATCCAGCCCCTTTCCAGGACGCTCCGTAAAGGTCATGAAAGCTCCGATCAATCGGTTCGAATGTTGCTGTTGCCAGGCAGTCTTTTTAGCAGCGAAAAATCTTGAAATGCACTTTACCAAAACACACAAGGGTAGACACAATCACCTCACCGAGTCGAGATACTCTTGCCCCCTTTGTAGTGGGGGCTTCACAAGTCGAAAGGAACTAGACACGCATCAGCTAGTATGTGGTGTTGTCCCAAGGGTAAGGAGAGGCAAAAATACAGTCTTGCATGAACAGAGATTTCCAATGGACTCCCACCCCCTCCGCTACTCCACCGGCTCTCTTTCGCCAGCCGCAATCGATATACCTTACTCCGGCAGGGACTCACAACTTTCCCTCGCCTCTATCAACTCTACTTCCAGCGATTTCGAGCTCTCGGACTTCAATCCAACTGATGACGAGCCTACAACTATCCAAAAGCTAGTCCAAAAAGCGAAGAAACAAACAATGAACGCCATCAGAAAGGCAGGAAGTACTGAAACCGAACCGATTTCACCCACTAAAAGAAGAAAATCGAACTCCACCTACTTTGCAAAGAACGTAGCCAAGAACGTCAGTAAGGCCCTTGAAGCCGGTTTAATCAAAATGGAAGAACTCTCCGAGCCGCAGGGAAATGCTGAAGGTTCTTCGGGAAGGGGACTTGGAAATCTAAAGTCCTCTAAAGGAAAGCGATCCAAGGACCAGAGCCCATTTGCTGACATGCTGGCATGCCCGTACGCAAAGGGTAATCCTCGGAGGTATTTGACTTGTTTATTGATTCATCGTCGAGATATGCCGGGTATAAGGTATTTACTTTCAGTCCTTTCAGTTCTCAACTAGAGATAACTCGCTAACATAATTTTAATCTAGGGAACATTTAGGACGGGTTCATTTTGAAGGAAGCACCCCAGACGGTGCCATACGATCAAAAGACTGGTCGACTTTGTTTCGTTTTTGTTTTCCGGATTGGGTCGATGAAATTCCCAATGATCGTGAGACTATCCCACAGCATCTTAATACCTCATATGAAACCATTCACTAATATCCGTGACATAGGATTTGATTATAAGGAAACAATTCAGCTTCTCCAGGAACTCACCCTTGGGGAGCCTATGAATAAATTTCTTCGTGACCTCGAAAAGCATCTCACCATTCGCCGTACCCAGGAACTCCAAGAAATGGAGGCCATCTACACGGAACGCAGCTGGAGAAAGTACCACGAGTTCCTTACTAGAGCTCGTACGTACGATGAGCCGCCACCTCTAGCAGCTAGACAGTCGCCTTTACCGGCCCCCCTTCAATTCGAATCCCCCCAAGCACAAGAGTATCGCTCAGAAGACTTAGTGGCTGGTATGACACTCGTTGTCTGCCGTAGTACTGAAGTTTTTCTCAACCGCGAGCCGGTCTATTATCCATTCCTTATTGGGTACTTCAGCGCCAACGACTTCAAAGTTTGGCTGGATGGATACTTTGATCCCCCCATTTCATTTACAGAGAACCACCTAGTTCTCCGCGAGTACAATATCAAGTTTGTTAACCTTCAAGACCTTGAAAGATTTTTGAATTTCGATATTCCGATGCAATTAGGCCATACTCGAACACCTCAAGATGATACAATAACGGTTGTCATTCATGAAAATTGGCTCGATGAATACGTAACTTTCACACGAGGACATCACTAGCCACAATCATTCCTTATCAAAACACACTACGAATTGGTCTCGTTCCCCTACGAACCTACTTTCGATTCCAGTGAGCCTCTTGCCCACACAACGCATAGAACGGCAGTCTCATCTTCATTATGTTGCATTTCTTGCCTTTAAGCCCCTACCCCCCTTCTCTCTCTCTCTCTCTCTC